>JAFIRS010004468.1:0-85939 GCA_018342105.1 Gonioctena quinquepunctata
TAATAATTAAAAAAATCATAAAAACATGTTTCTAATGTTTATAATAGTTTTTTTTTCATATTCCTAATATGTTGAGAAATTATTTTTTCTTTTAGATCATATTCGGGATTTCTCAATGGAGTAACAAAAAAAAATTATCAATAATTTCATTTTTTATTGATTAACCAAATTTGTTATAAACAAATTCTGATAAATTATTTTTTTTTTCTAAAGGTGTGAAATTAAAAAAACAGCCACATAAAAAAACTTTGGTATCTGTAGTATTAAGTTTATAAAGTTAAAAAAAACTTTTTTTTGTTACATATGGTTTCTTAATTTTAATCTTTCAAAAAAAAAAAAAATAAGAAAAATTCGTTTAAAAAATTTTGAACCCAAAAATGAAATTATTAAAAAATTTTTTTTGTGACCCCATTCAAATCCAAAATTATGATTTTCGAAGAAAACAATTTCTCTAAAAATTTTTAAAAAAAAAATATAAAAAAATTATAACAAAAAAAAAATTATTTGAATTCTTCCCAATCATTATTTTTTCTGAAAAGAAATGGAAAAAATTTTTTTTTTCATTGGGAACCTTTTGTTTATAAATAATTTATTAAAAGATGACGTAAAAATATTTTACCCAGCGTTACTGAATGCCATTGTTGGATGTAAAAAGAGCAATAACACAACATTTGTTTGAAAAATAATTTCAACATCATTTTTTGAATATTTTGACTTTTAAATTCAAACAATTATAATAAACAAAATAAAAAACTTTCATGAACTTTCAATCATTCATGTATATATACCGTGTTTCCCAGAAAAAACTTGCACCCCAAACCCCAACTCGAAAAAAATTAAAAAATCGCTCAGACCCGTCGTTTTTTTCCAAGGGGGAACACTTTCACCAAATCATCATCATTGTTTTCAACCCCTCAGCCCCCCCTACTTAAATTTTCAATGGAACTCTATTTAATCATTTAAGGGAATTAAACCCCCAAATACATCTTTGAAATTGGGATCGATCAATTTTTAAAAATTTTTTAATAAAACTAATTTTTATAAATTTTTTTTATTTTTCATCACCAAAATGATTTCATCGTAGAAAGGGTTCACTGTGGGTCCCACTGTATTGAAAAAATGATATGCTTAAAAAATATTATTTTAAAAAGGTGAGACAGACGTTTTTATGAAAAAAAATTGTCGCCATGTTTTTTAAATATCTTTGTTTCCTTAGTATATTGATGTATTCGAGTCACCATTCAACAATTCAAAACTTTCAAAAGGTTTTTTATACTAAAAAAGAGAATATACTGTAGCTGCGTATTTTGGGAATGACGATGTGCTGGCTACGGCTCAATTTTCAATGAAATTCTTCAGACAAACAACATCATATCATACTTTAATTGATGAATAAGTTCATGGAGTTGGGATCAGTGCTGAAAAAAAACATGAACAGAGGCCATAGAAATAAAGGGTCGCTTTGCGTTTGGGACATGCAGTGATGGACAACATTCAGTCTTCAAGACAACTTAGACTTTTTCTGGAGTTTCAAAACACACATCAATTCTAAAAAGAAAATTCCATCCTTATAAAGTGCAAAATGTAAAAAAATTTAAAAAAGATGATCCTGACGGGTAGGGTTTTTTGAAATCGGGGAGTCAATTATTGATTGGTGATAATTTAACTCTAAATTGAAATTTCTGGAATTTTTTTTTTTTATTCAAATGGACATGTAACAGGCCCTGCGGATACTGGGGGAACTGAACCCCCCTTGTACAGGAAAACTCATTCCAAACCCCCAAAAATGAATGTTTGTGCTGGTTTCCCCAAAAGGGGCCTTTTTTGGGTCCATATTTTTTGATGGTGACGTCACGGACAAACGTATCTTAACTTCTTGAAAAAACTGAACCCCCCCAGAATCCCCAGTTACTTAAAAACGATGATAGGCTCTTGAAGGTCACTCCCCTTTCAAAAGATGGGCTCCTCCACATTTTGTTGCCCCGTACGTAATTTTTAAAAACAATTTCAGGGGGGATGGTTGGAAGGCAAGGACCAATGAATGGCCGGCTAGATCTCCGATTCATCACCATTACACCCCTTTTTTATGGGGTCCATATCCAAAAATTAAGTTACAAGCCCTTCTCTTTTTCTCGCAGGGAAAATTTTGGAGGGTCGTACAGTGACTCCAGAAAAATTGACAATGTGCGAACATTTCGAAAAAACCCTTTACTTCTGTATGGAACTGAATGGTTCCATTTTGAACCTTTCTTACATATAACATTTTTTGGGGTGTAAAAAAAAAAATCTTGATAAAACTTGTTTTCATTAAAAATTAACAACCTTGATCGATCCTCAATTTCAATTTTAAACCATGTATTTGGGTTAATTCCCCCTTAAAAGGTTACACAAATAAATAGTCCCTTAAAAAATTTAAAAAGGGGTGCTGGGGCTAGGGGTTGACAAAATTGTGTATTTGGTGAAAAATGTTCCCCAAAAAAATCCCGGGGGTGGCGTTTTCAATTTTTCCCGAGTTCGGAGATTTGGGGGGGGGGCAAGTTTTTTGTGGGACATCATATATATATATTTATATATATATATATATAAATGGAAGAATTTAATGGACAAACCCTCAAGAAAGTCTAACCTAACACGTGTTTCGGGCTCCGGCCCTCATCATACAGAAGAAAGGAAGGATGAAAACCTTGGGGAAAAAAACAAAACACGGTCAACAACAGAAAACCACCGCTCTTTGTGATTTCGGTCAGCGACCCTGAATTCCGGGCAACAAAACGTCACCCACGGAGGCAGCTATGCTACCTGCTATCATCAGGAAAAAAAATTAAAAGTAATATCGGGGGAGTGTTAAAAAAACTAAATGGAAAAATTTAATGGACAACCCTCAGAAAAGTGCTAACCTGCCGTGTTTCGGGCTCTCGGCCCTCATCTACGTGAAAAGTGCCGGATGAACAACCGGTGAAAACGACAAATCAGCAGGGCCCGGCCACCCCCCATTTTGGATTTCGGAGCGGGACCAAAATTTGGGGCCAAAAAACAAATGAGCCTTTTCTCCGGTTTACCCTAAAATTTAAAACCCCTTTCCCCAAAACCCATTTAAACCCTGAGGCGTAATTTTCCTGTTTATCTTTCTTTTATATATATATATATATATATATATATATATATATATATATATTTATATATAAGAAATGCTCCAAGAAGCAAAAATAATTAATTTAAACTTCTATGTCGCCATTTGTGAAAACAGGTCGGAAAAAAAAACTTGTTAGTCAACAATTGTGTAACTCTTTGAAAAATCAACATGAGAATTTCTTTCCAACGAAACTTTATTCTTTCAAGTGTTTAGATGACAGCATAATTTTTTCAAATGTTTTAATTGATATTAATACTATAAAAAATGATTTCATGTGTTTTCAGCGGCGGTGCGCTTATGCCTTAATTGCCGCGCGGAGCACAATATTCGGAGTAAAATTAAAATTATAAATAATAGAGATAGAGTTCCGGGGAGTGCGACTTTTTCATTGAAAATTTCCTCCTCTTCAAGATTTTTTTTTCTCAATTATCAATAGTTTTTGAATCATTAACGAAAAACTGAATGCCTCTTTCTCCTCTTAATTTGTTAACAATTGCAATTGTAAAATTATCGAAAACATTTTTCCACACGTAATTTCAAATCCAAGGAATTATCGCTCATATTTTTAGCAGCTTCATTGATAATTAACACCATTTTGAACTTGTTGATCAGACAAATAGAGTTGTATCAGATTTTTTGTCGAACCTGAGATGAAAATCAAAGTGGACAAAGAAGGTTATAATACAAATTTATAGCAGAAATTCATAAAACTGTTTTGTATTATGCGAATTGAAATAGCAAAGATTGTACCGTTCCACATATAGTTTTTTTTTTTTTTTTTTTCTTGGACATTTCGTCATTCGGTGAGACACAAGTGGAATATTATATTAAAACACATCGAGGACCATCCTCGGCCCGGCTACGAAATTTAACATTTAATTCTCTCTAATTAAATAGAAAATTTCTGCCCTGGCCGAGAATCGAACTCACGACCTTTCGATCATGAGTCGGACGCTAACCCACCGCGCCAATCCCCCCTCCGTTCCACATATAGTACAAGTTCATTCATTCGAGTTATTCATTAGTATCACGTGATCTGACAGAACGAAACGATTCATTCATTTATCATCACCAATATATCTCCAATGATTCAAAAACTTCAAAAAGAGCAGTAACCTTTTCATAAGGACTAACGATAACATCGATCAAATGCAAAGAAGACTTGTCTGGGAGTGGTTAAAAGTATAGTTTGCAAGTTTATCTCTGAACGTGATCGAAACAATTTGAATAAAATTGTTAATGAAATGGATAACGTCAGCCTTGTTGGAATAGTCGGTAACAGATCGACTTGGAAAATGGGGGATCATGTACATAAATTGCCTTTCGTAGCACGAAAGGGTGAAATTGATACTCTACGCTTGGAAAGGTACCAAAAGTTGTTACAGATCAGGAGAAATTGAAATATGGAATTTTTTCGATGCCATAAATAACTTTCCGAATTGAGCACAATATTTGAGAGCTGTTGAGGCAACTTCCCTTCACATTAGACATCTCATAAATTTAGTAGTTTTCCGAAAAAAGGTAATACAAGTTTGCCATTAAAAAGTTTAGCTGAAACATATGGATTTTGGTCCAGTGATTCCGAATATGAACTCCGTTTCAACGTATCACGTCACATTTTCATAATTCATATATATCTCCCTCGATACCACATTTATTTCTTCTTTCCCTCGATACCACATATATTTTCTTTTCTTCTCTAATTCTCGGTTTTCACGCACTTTCTGTTGCAATTTTCATTATTTTCGTTTATTTGACAGATTTCATTCACTAATAGTTTCTAAATACCTTACATACTATATACATGATATATTCAAAATCATTTTTGATGTTTTCTGTTTTTCATAATTTCAATATTTATCATTTTGCATCAAGATCTCTCCTGGCATCTCATTGGCTATTGTGTTCAGATCTAATTTCATATACAGAATGTTCTGACTTCAACATTTTGTTGTCTGCTTGTGCATATTAGTAAATTTGTATTTCTATATTTTTTATAAATTATGCCAATTGCTTGTAATGTTGAAAACATGTTTAATAAAAACACAGGTATCGACTAATATTACATAAGGTTTCAGAAAAACGGTAGAATCCTCAGAAAAACTGTGAAATAACATAGGATAAATTACTAAATATGAACATTTGTTATATATGTGCTTTATATATGCTGCTTACCCCAATATCCCTAGTTTTGTACCTAACAAGTCAGCAAATACTTCCCACATACTTATATATATATATATATATATATATATATATATATATATATATATATATATATATATATATATATATATATATATATATATATATATATATATATATATATGATTACATATTTTTAAATATAATAATTGAATATATCCATCCTAGTACGGGAGGTAGATTTGGAGAAGTCATTTCATAACGGCTGAAAATCATAAGGATAATATTTTTCCACTATTATAGTGGATATTGAAAAGCTGGTAGTTATACAAAAAAAGATGCTCAAACTAATTCACCATAGGAGAGCGAAAATCTAATTTACCAAGGAGCCAAAGTATTGGATCTGGGACAAAGCTTCTTTCAATTGGTTGTCAATACAAAGAAAATCATGTCTCGAAATAGTCAACCATGTTCACCCAGACAAAAAGATTTAAAATTCGAAACACCATTTTGTTGAAAAACTATCGGAATTTTTTTTTTGACTTATCTAGCACCTAGATTCTTCAACTATATTCCATCGGAGCTGGAAGACATTCATTCCCTAATAACACTGTTGAAAAAACAATTGAAAAAATTCTTCTTCACTACTGACTGACAGAAAATACGTGTCCTTGTAGTGATAAAATGAGTGGAATATCAATTTTTTTTTTCGCAAAATCGTATGTGAAAGAAGAATATTATTAATTCTTGAACATTTACGTACATATATATATATATATATATATATATATATATATATATATATATATATATATATATATTTATTGAGCTGAGCTCCATTCAATTATTCGCAATACTTTCTAAAATATTGCAAAGAAAGGAATATAAGAAAATATCCGATTTCTTCTTAATCCTACGTACAGTAATATTACTTGATAGAAAACTGATTTATTCTCAATACATTTCCTCAATACTGAGCCTTCTTTATCATGTAGAACATTCATTCTATTCCAACAATATAGCTCGTGAAATTGAATTTTTCTGTATACAGTGATTCTCAAAAGTAGCCTCCCCCCTCTTATTTTTGGAACGATTATACATAAACAAGTGAAATTTTGAAACTGAATATTAAAGGTTGTAAACTTCCCTACTAGTGATGATAGATGACGAAATCGTCAAAGATGACGTCACAAGGCCATTGTGACCAATAATTTCAAATGGAACCCTACGGCAAGCGACACCTCTTTTAAAAGGTATAAAAAAAACCTATCACAATGATACTAATTTTGTTTGTGTTTATGGCAGTTTTAATGGCTCATTAGTAAACATCAAAATTTAAATTCCATTCAGTATGATAATAATTACAGATTCAAGAATCAGTATCTAATTGAAGAAATTGCTCGAAGTGACCTCCATTTACTTCCTGACAGTGAAATCTCCTATTTTTAAACTCTTTTCGTACTTATGCAAATGTGTCTGCGGAAACAGCCTCACATTCTGCAACAATACGTTATTTTAAAACGTCAATATTGTCAGGTTCAGTGGCGTAAACCTTCTCAGAAAAAAATCCAGAGGTATGAGGTCCGGTGGTCGAGCTGGCCATTCCCTTGAACCTCGTCGTCCAATCCATCTACCACGATATTCCTCATCCATATACCGTCTTACTGCACCGTAATAGTGTCGAGGAGCACCATCCTGTTGGAATGTTATTTCCAAATTTCCGAATTCATCTGGATTATCTTCCAAAAGTCCAAGGATTAACGGTTCTATTGCGTTTTGCAACAGCTCCAGATAAACCTCACCAGTTAAATTAGTATTTAGAGAAAGAGGCCCAACGATGTGGTTTCCCAGGATACCTGCCCGAACATTCACCTTCTGGGGAAATTGGGTATGTGTTTCACGAAACAGGTGAGGATTTGCGTCACTCCAATACCTCACATTCTGTGTATTTACATTTCCATTTAGATAGAAAGTACTTTCGTCACTAAGACAAATTGTTTTGACATAGTCTGGCTGTTGGTTAATTTTAGTTTCCATATTTTCACAAAATCCTAGTCTTCGGTCTGGGTCGTCGTCTGAGAGTTGATGAACCATTTTTAATTTGTATGGATGAAATTTGTTTTTTTCAACACCCTGTGTACTGTACTCCGACTGATTCCACAGGTAGATGCAACGTGAGTTGTTGAAGGAGTAGGATTAACTATTACTTCTGCCAGTATATCAATTTTATTCTAATCAGAAATTTGTGGTCTGCCAGATCGTTTCGCATCATTAATACTACCCGTTGTTTCAAACTCACGAAAAAGCTTCCTCAAATAAGTCCTCAAAACGGGGCGATCGCGAAATCTCTCATTAAAAATGCGTTCTGCTGCATGAATATTTTGTCCAGTTTCACCAAGAATTAGGATCGCTGCTACTTTATCACCTAAAGCACGTACCATTTCGCTTCTTGAAGCACTCAAACGTTCGGCTCACAACAGTTTAACAAATTATTATAATGTACAAAAATATTAAAAGGACCAAAAGCTGCTAAATCAGTTGAACGTTCGATCAACAATACACAAATTATTAAATGTACAAAAACTTGGAAAATTACAAAAACGTCGAATTAGGGAAACTAACAAAAACGTCAGCTCATTTGACAACTATCCAGAGGCGGAGCTTGAATTTAGAATTTCAGTATTAACTGATTTAATTCATCACAGCTTTGCGTTTTTCAAAAGCGAGTTGCCAAAACCGCCATAAACACAAACAAAATTAGTATCATTCAATAGGTTTTTTCGATACTTTTTAAAAGAGGTGTCGCTGGCCGTAGGGTTACATTTAAAATTATTGGCCTTGTGACGTCATCTTTGACGATTTGGTCATCTATCATCACTAGTAGGGAAGTTTACAACCTTTAATATTCAGTTTCCAAATTTCACTTATTTATGTATAATCGTTCCAAAAATAAGAGGGGGGAGAGGACTTTTGAAAAGCACTGTATATCTCTTGGTATAAGACATTATGACAAAATATTTTGAAAAGCCTCTTTCGTTGTAAAAAATTTTGATATATTTGTTGTAGTTGATGAATTAATCTTACCTCATCTTATGATATCGATTACTGTCAATAACTGATAAATGATTAGCTATTATTCTCTAGAATTTGTATGGATATGCTGTTCAATTTGAGTTGGGCTTCTTTAAAATGCAATGTTTCACATTTAACTAGAGAACAACTTCCACCTTACAGTCTAAAGCTGGATTTATAGTTAGACGGACTGTAAACACAGACGTACTGTGAACGTAACAAACTGACTGTAAAATATTATTCAATTTATAAATCGACAGAACAGAATTGTTGTGCATGGGTAGAAGTGATGAGTGACATTCAACATAACCTACACATTATACGAATCATAAAAAACCTGTGTCGGTTCGGATTTGTATTATATTCTGAATATTTATCTATGCTTCGTTTGCCGTGTCACAATGGATTATGAAATACATGGAGGTATGCTTCTTGGTGCCGTGGGACTGTTGTTTCGTGCAGTAGCATTGGAAAAGAGTCGACAAACTCGAAGAACAATAATAAGGCGACCAAGACGTTATCGAACAAGACCCATAAACCGTAACAGAAAAGTAAAGAATGCCTACAATTTTTTTTTAAGATGAAGAATGATGATCCAGATCAATATTTGAAGTGAACGCAAATGACTGCTCCAGTATTCAATGAATAATTTGGTCTTGTAAAAAACATCACACATAATACTTTCTTTCGATTGACCGGACGCGAGAAACGCACTGTAAAAGATGAAAGTTGGCCAACTCTTGCGTTCCAGTCCGTTTCACTTACGTTACGTCATGGGTTTACGTTCATTTATAAACAAGAGTACATATAAAGTATATAGTTGATCTTTTTGCAGAGCGTCTATATTCACAGTCCGTGTAACTATAAATCCAGCTCAAGAGCCAATGGCCGGCAGACAACACACATTTTATCAAAGCCTCAATTTTGCTCAGTGACTCTCTTTCAGCTACTGTCCATGAGATGAGAGCCCGGTCGTGGTAGGTACAGAGACAATCAGGTGTGACAGGTATGAAAATTGTACTAACTTCAAAAATATTTTACCAAAGCTGGATATTTGGATATTTGAACATATACTATTATTGTTATTCAAAAATAAAAATGGCAGATGATTACGATGGTTATGACGTCACGGCAGACACTTTGGGAAAAAAAATTCCAGAGTATTTTACCAGGTTTGGAATTGAAGTGTTATTTACAATAGTATCACAAGCTTATATTTATCACGGCAGACATTTTCTCCAGTTGTTCCAGCAGGAAGCAAAACCTCATCTCCAGCGCGAGCATACGTATGTATATGAGGCATGTAGTATCCTTTAATTGGAGAGAACGCAAGGTATCTACGACATGAAGCACCACAAATTGAGTACCTATTCAATTTCTAGGCCTGATTAAGTGAGATTTTATAAAAGAGATGAAGAACATAAAATTTAAAGAAGCTCTTATCAATTTGTTTGTTTTACATTGAGCAAGTGATGTAGTAGCACCGTTTGTTGTCAATGAATTGATTCATCCAAATTTTCGAAATTGTCATTCGTATAGTACGAATAATGATAAAGTTGAATTAGGTATCATTGAAGATCTGTGTTGTGATTTGCATGAAGAAGCAGACTCCAAAATTATTTACCATGCAGGTAACATCGCCGATCAGTCAAATAATAATAATTATGCTCGAATTGAGAAATCCTCCTTCTCATATCTGGATGCTTACCGGAACAGAAAATGGTGAAAGATTTATTGACATCACTGGAATTTATGAAAAGCTTGGTGAATTACTAGCTGAAAGCTTGATTGGTATTCACGCTTCCACAAGGTCGGACTTCAATTCTGCCTTTTTTTCGAAGAAAACCTCTTTAAAAAAAGAATTTCAATAAGCTTTAGCAACACCCGTTGATGTTAGTTCAACACAGGAACTTTACGAGATCTGTTTGACATAATTCAAAAGTTTACTTGCCAAATATGTAATTCAAAAAAATCTGTGAACGTGGATGATGGCAGGTTCCAGCTGTTTGTCGGTGGCTACAAAGCTACTGATGTGAATGAAAACTCCAATAAAAAAGTACGAAGTTTCGATGCAAGCTCTATCTCACCGTGTAAAAGTGAACTGTACAACGGTTTTTGAGAGCTCATTACATTTCCAGCATTTGGAAAAATACATTCCAAAAAGAGCCCACTACGTGGAGGCCGCTGGGAAATGGTTGGACAGAGCAGGAAAGCTCTTTTGAATGGGTTGATGGAGATCAACTTCCATGTCTTGTCAGCGATCTGATCAAAGATTTTCCAGGTAATTATATCATAAGAAATTTCATTTTAAACATAAAAGATTCGATTTGCAAATGTTGATTTCATTTTCACATAAAAACTTTTTAACAAAAAATTAAACCGACGAAATACGGAACTGAAAAGTAAAAAAAAATAAACCTTCTTAGTCTCAATAACTAAGCTCCTAAACTAATGTAAGTAACTAATTTTGAGTCGGCACCAAACAAACAAGCAAATGAATTAGGTTAGGCGTAAAATGATGGCATCGAGTTGGGCGGTGACATTCTGATAATTTTTTCAAAGTAATATGATGATCTTCGTTGATTGTTTGTTTGGCGCCGACTCAAAATTAGTTAATAATATAATAATTATAATAATAAGCTTTATTCACGTAAGTTAGATTAAATATACAAAAATATGTGATCAAAAATATCGTGAGTAAAGAAAGAAGAGTGATAAGTGCTGAAGCACTTGTTTCACAATTATTCGAACAATAAAAAAAATGGTTTAAAAATAGTATCTAAGCAGAAGTATGAAATTTTTATATAATGAATGATAGTTATATGTAAAAGTAAATAAAACAAAACATACAAAACAATCTTACAAAAGTTACTTACATTAGTTTAGGAGCTTAGTTATTGAGACTAAGAAGGTTTATTTTATTTTTTACTTTTCAGTTTCGTATTTTGTCGGTTTAATTTTTTGTTAAAAAGTTTTTATTTTTCAATTTTTTGTGGCTGAAATCTACTTATTACTGACTGCTTCTTACTTCCAAAATACTTACCCACCTCACTTCAACTATTACCAGTTGAATAATATGATTATCTACTTTTACTATATGTTGTAATATAAATTATTTTTGTTCTGACCAGTTTATTTCATTACTTTGTATATCATTCCATCCTCTCATAGAATATAATGATTGTGATAATGATACTAGCGATCTCTCATTGTCAACTACATATGTGTGCTAATGTTCACAAGAAGAATCAATTATCCCCTGTTTTTCTACCCGTTAGGGTGGATAACTCCATTCGAAATCCAAATATGATCAACTATGAGGTATACCCTATCTGACAAAAAAAAAATCGTCCAAATCGAAGATTCCAGTGCAAAGTTATGCCTGATAGAATCGGTTAACCGACCAGAATTCGGAGGGTGAGTGATCAATATCTCCCAGTTTACTACCCTTAGGGGTGGAGTTCATCTTTTAAATCCAAATGGGACCAACTTTGAAGTACACCCTATTCACTGAAAAATAATTATCGAAATCGGACGCCTCAGTAAAAAGTTATGCGTGATCATACATAATATATATATATATATATATATATATATATATATATATAGAGAATCTCCTCCTTTTTGGTTTCGTCGGTTGAAAAATAGATTCAGTGGATGATGATGATCTCCCACATGATTCCAAAGATGATAGTAAAGAATACAAAAATAATAAACATGAATTTTTTTTTTTACAATAGAATAAACATTTGATTTATTTTTTTTTAAATTTATTATTCAATGCAATTGTTTAGTAAAAATGCTGGAATATTATCAAAACCAGAAGCGTTTTAATTTTTTAATTTGCGCTTCAGAAGAGAGAGAAGCTCGAGTTCGGAAAATGGCCTTAAAAATATAGTGCTTTTCGGATTTTTGCAAGCTCATGAGGTTGATTACGAGTGGCGGGAGTTTTTTCCGTTAGTTCAATTGGTGCATTGACGAAAAAACTGTTCAAAGCTTTTGCGACCTGAGTGGGATCTTCAATAATATGACCATCTTGTAGGATACTTATATTTTTTTGTTGTTTTTGTCGGTTAGATAATTCATGTACTACTTCTTCACTTCTTCTAGCTTAACAAGTATCTTGGGAGCAGATTATTTTGTTTTGGAAGTATGATTCCTTTGTATTTTTCAAAAGTAGTTCGTGTTGCTTTTTTTGAGCTTTATATTGCTCTGTTAAGATCGGGTAGCTGGATTTCAAGACAAAAAGATTCTTTAATTCGCTACTTGATATTTTAATTTCATCTATAACCCACTTTTTGTTAGTTTTAGTCTGGTTATAGAATTTTCTGAGTGGAAAGTATTCGTTACTCTGACAGACAATCGTATAGAGATAGACACTGGAAGTATCACATTCCTTCACCCCATCCCTTACCAACTATTTTCAAGCAGAAAAAAACCAAGGCGAAAAATCGGTTCCGAACATGTGTTCAGTAGCACTTCTTACTGAATAAAACAAGGAAATGCCTGAAAATCATTACGAATTTACCACAAGCCAAGGTGAGCGAATGAGATTGGAATGGCGTGACGTGGAATCGACCCCGAACCGCATGAATTATATGCTGAATACTTTATGTGATGTGGAATCAATTGAACTTTCCAACAACCTTGACCCTGATGAAAGTTATATTCGGCTTTCTCGGAAAATGACTATTTTCATACGATAGAAATGGAAAATGTGATATTTGAAAGATACAGGGCTGGTGGAGGGAAATATAATGAAAGTCAAGACGGAATGAAATGAAGAAACGGAAAGAAATGGAAGGAGGATTGAGTAAACGGAGGAGTGGAAGGAAAGAACGAGGAAACAAATGCGCTGAAAATAAAATTGAGGAGCCAAGGAAATGAATTTTATTGAATTTTACGTCGAAACAATATACAGGGCTCGTCTAAAGTCCTCCCCCCCCCCTACTAATTTTTGAACAACCTGATATATCGCAACTAAATTTGGAGGGCTTGAATAGGAGATAATTTTTCATGAAAAAAATACCGGCTAAAAGTTTTAAAATGGCGGCTGAGCGCCATCTCCATTAATTTTTTTAAATAGAACACTCCGTATATTATTCCATTTTCGAAATCTTTTCATAATTCTCAACTGTTTTCTCTAATACACTTCACTCCTAAATTCAATTGTTTTCGAAATATTAACGTTTGAAAAGTGACATTCCGGTTTAAAATGAAGTATGGATTTTGGTCACTTCTGGTGAAATATTTTGCTAACTAAACTTCATCATTAATTTGTAGTTGAATCTCTCAATGAATTCGACTGATAAGAGGCGTAAAGAGAGTTTATTGAGGAAAAACAGTACCGCTTACCGGAAAATCTCGAAGCCTACGAATGTGTTCTGTAAATTCACAATCAAAACAAATTAGTTAGCTAAAAAATTATAATTTATTTTTGAATGACACTTTTATTTAACCCCAACAATTATTTCATCAAGTGTTCGATGTCGCCCCCTCCTATTATAAACAGCTTTTCTCACGTTGATGAAAGTCTGTTCATCTATTTCTTCACATGTATCTATTATTCTGCGTTCCAACTCTTCTATCGTTCGGCATTCAGTGGCGTAGATTTTTGACTTCAGATACCCCCGAAGAAAAAAATCTAGAGGTGTATTATTCGGAGATCTTGGTGGCCATTCTGTACTTCCCCTGCGACCTATCCATCGCCCAGGAAAGTTTGTATCGAGAGTACAAGCCATGCGATCGAAATGGGGAGGTGCCCCATCCTGCTGAAATATGATTTCACGATTTCCAAACTGTTCCTGATTGATTGATATAATTTGTCTTATTCGAGGTTCAATTTCAGTTTCTAGAAGATTTCTGTAAAGAACTCCTGTAAGATTGCCTCTGAGGAAAATTGGTCCAACAACGCGATTGCCCAAAGTCCCCGCCCAAACATTCACCTTTTCGGGAAACTTGGTATGTCCCTCTCTAAAAATATGCGGATTAGTATCGCTCCAGTATCGTACATTCTGTTTGTTGACTTTGCCATTGAGAAAAAACCTGCATTCGTCTGCGAAACATACACGTTTTAGGAAGCCCCGTTCTCCTTCAATTGTTCTTGTTAACCACCCACAAAATCCAACCCCAAAAGTGAAACGTTTAAAAGAAAACTGTTGAGAAATATGGCAGATTTCGAAAATGGAATAATATTCGGGGTGTTCTATTCAAAAAAATTATTGAAGATGGCGCTCAGCCGCCATTTCAGAACTTTCAGCTGTGATTTTTTCATGAAAAAGTAGGTATATATCTCCTATTCAAGCCCTTCAAATTTCGTTGCGATATACCAGGTGGTTCAGTAATTAATAGGGGACGGACTTTAGACGAGCACTGTATATTAATATCAAGAGAATACTTTTTCTCGTATTCATCTCCAGTAATAATTGCAGTAGAATTCTTGGATATCCAGAATTATTGAATATATTTAGAATGCTCAGTAGGGTCAATCTGCTTGAATAAATGAAATCGCTTAACCACTTCGTTTCACTTCACAAAAGAACAGACGCGACGTATGTTCCATTATTATTATTGAATTCAAAATTCCTGGCGAGTATTCACTGGTATATTAAGATAATCCAGCGGTAAGACTATGTTTATGCAGTAGTTTCTATAGAGAGTACTAAAATTTGTCATGAAAGACATATATCGGTGAGGAGTTCAATGTGCCGATTAGAGAGTGGTAACAATAATACTTTTTTGTAAAATTTGGTGGTTCCACTTGAAACAAAACATTGATAAAACATTTTCAGGGCTATACGAAGTCAATTTGATTGATCAATTCAACAGTCAATTTACCGGTCGATTGACCAAGTTAGATATTGGACCCCAGTCAATTGAGCGGTCCTGTACCAAACGCAGGTCGTTCTAGTGAAGGCCTGGGTGAGCGGCCGTCTCGGATGGTAAAGCCCAGGAGAAAAATCAAACATTTGTAGAGCCAGATTGGAGCAGGAGCACTACAAGAGTTTGTCTGTACCAAGTGGTGTTCACGAAAAATTTTCTCGATCTACAAACAAATAAATAACAACCTTAAGATCATTGAATTAAACATAATCGAGCTTATCAGAAAGAAACATTTGCGAACAATATCCATTTATATGGAAGTTTGCATGGATTGTCACGTGAATATCATCCAAAGTTCTGCGTGGTATTTGCTAGAAAAGTAGTTGTTTTTCGCCAGTGGTCTACCAACTGTGTTTAAATTTATATTGAATCCTTGGTGAAGACGACTTTGTGTACTTTATGCGCTGCATTTCTTATTTTATCTCCCTTAACTTAGCTTTTCCTTTCTTTAAGTGTATGCCAGTCGGGCAATCTAAGCCACTCCTACTGCGGATGAATCTTCCACTTAGAATCCTATCCAGGTAGGGAAAATGTATGGAGTGTTTCTTTCTGTCACTAGGTGCCGCCGGTTAAAAGTTATATTTTCCGAAATACCTAAAGATGTTGTGAGCTTGAAGGTGATTTTATTTATGTTGTGTCTCACTTCGGCCAGAGCTCTCCGGATCTCTGGCTGGTGGCTACTCCGTACTGACGAGGGCCAAAAAGCCTGAAACCGGTATGCGGATTGTTAGGCGAACACGACATGAATTAAACATAATCGAGCTTATAAGGAAAAAACATTTGCGAACAATATCCATATACATGGAAGTTTGCATGGATTGTCAGGTGAATATTATTCAACGTTCTGCGTGGTATTTGCTAGGGGAAAGTAGTTGTTTTTCGCCTGTGGTCTACCAATTGTGTTTCAATTTATATTGAATTCTTGGTGAAGACGACTTTGTGTACTTTATGCGCTGCATTTCTTATTTTATCTCCCTTAACTTGGCTTTTAGTGCTTTTAGTGTACTTTAGGCGATGCTTTTCTTAACCTTATCACGAATTAAATAGAGTTGAATATTATCAGTAGCTTCTGAATCAATATCATAACCGCAAATTCTATAAAACTAATTTTGGCTACAGATAGAAGCTCAATCACACAAAATGGAGTACAGAGTTTCCATAAAACACATATTTGTGCTATAGAACATTTTCACGCTATCCGCAGATTCCATTTTCAGTAAATGAAGTTCGCATGTTATAAAGTCATAATGCTTCTGTTAGCAAACATCACATGATCATTAGACACAGTATAAGACAATCTAATTTCACATAATAAACAAACCTGTTGTAATAGAAACCATATCATAGCTGAAAAGGGAAACATTCTCAATTGAAAAATTGATAGAAAGATTTTTCTGTGAATTGAAAAATCCACGATTAAAATGAAGTTATTTTTTGTGAATGGCTAACAGAAAACAACTACTTCCCCGGCTAAAGCCACGCTGGATATTGAACTACATCTGATAGATATTCTGAAAAAGCCCTAACTCAAAAGAAAAAATCTGAAATTGGAAATTTGCATTTTCATTCAGATACTTATTTGATTTTCTATTCCAGTCTTAATTAAGAACTCATAAAGATGAATGAGGCAAAGGAAAATGTTTTCCAAAAGAGAGTACTCACCAGAAATCATTCGTAACATTGACGCAGGAGAGACATCGCATTCATTAGGTCTTCAATACATTTTTGTCGACGAAAATCTATTTCACGCTTCCACGATCATCAGGAAGACCGGAAGAAATGGGGAACACATTTTCAGTCGCAGATGATTCCACATCTGATTTTATGAAACATCCCGTTTATATCCTCAACAAATCAATCATATCATAGCCTTCTCGAACAACATATTTTGAAACTGCCATAAACATCAAATATTCCCCCATATAATGAATAACAATTATTTTTGTCGAGTGCCTAACTGCAAAACTACGAGCAAATCTACGCACATAAAACGAATGCACAGTGGTCCAAAATAATGAAAAAGGGAACTAATTCGATGTTTGGTAAAGTTTTCGTATACGCTCCCAACTTTGTGAGAGGGTAAACTTTTTATCAGAATTGCGGGTAACTATTGCGAATCATTTGGGCTCTTCAACCCCTCAAAGACGACCATTATATCGTGTACGTTTCTCGGCGTCATACGTGTACTTTTTCTTTCGAGTTCGATTAGCTCCAGAATGAACATCTTGCGAATAATTCCAGTGAAACTCAGGTGAAGAGTCAATCAAGGTATGTAGTTTTTATTTTATGTTTGATAAGGTTAATTGGTCGATTATTCACTCAGCCATTGATAGTTATTTTCCTTGCTGTTGTTGGAATGAATGTGCGTACATTTTCAACTTACAAAAAATGCCCCACACCTTCCCGCTCCGAAAAAATATCTAATGGATAGCCTGAAGACTCTATAAAAACATATCAGAAATTTGCCTGCTCATCAATTGTGGTCCTCTGCAATAGTGTATCATATAAACGTATCAAATATATTTTGACCCACAATGAATTAACACTCCATTATTTTGTAGAATAAACTACTTTCTATATTGTAAACAATATTTTAAGAAGATTTTCGGTACTGATTTTGCTAATTGAAGTGAAACAATCATAAAGTCAGCATTTAAATAAAACATTTGATATAATACCAAAGTTACCCCTTCCGGAAACAACCCATTTGCGACAAATTTTCCTATGGTTCTCGTGTGCTTCGAAGACAATTCAGCAAAAAAAGGCTTGAATCTGATTTTATTGTTTAACCACCCCTTCTGAATACCACTCCTTTGGGACATGTTCTTTCTTATTTTTCCCATGATTCTCGTCAGCCTCAGAAGCAATGCCGCGCGCGTAAAAAGGCGCAAATCCAATTTTTTATTCGAACCAACCCTTCTAAAAATCACCCCCTTCTGACAAGTTTTTTTTTATTTTCACCATGATTCTCGTTAGCCTTCAGAGCAATTCCGCAAAAATAGACTCAAAACTATTTTTTTTCAACCTACTCTTTTGTGACAATATTTTTTTATGAGTTTTGACAGCCAAAGAGGCGATTGAGCAAAAAAAATTAATTAGTTCCGTTTCTTTCGTCATGGCGACCTCTGGGTATTGTATCAAATTCAAACAATTTTTGTGAACGATAAAAGATTTATGCTGTATGGAGTCGGCCTTAGAATAGCCCCATGGTAAATCCTGCCTGTCGTAAGAGGCGACTAAAAGTATAACCGTAGGTGGAAGATGGTCTCATCGCCCGGTGAAATACCACCATGTCGACTTTGTGTGCTGTGAAATGGATCATTCCATGTTTCAGTGTTCGGTCGATACTTTCCGGTCTTCCTCTTTCCTTTTCCCCAATTCCTCCTTTATTTTCAGGTGCATCCTAATAGTAATAATGATGAAGTCTCCTAGAGTAAAACACTCCGGAAGCAAAATACCTCTCCATTCGGATTTCCGGGCGAGAGGTACTCAAGGGGACTCAACATTAAAGATTAATTTTTGCAACATCCGCGGACTCAACAAGAACATCAATGACGTCCACCATCACCTACAGACGAAAAAACCGGATATTCTGGCTCTAACAGAAACACAAGTAAACTGGTCCACCAACAAGGTCCATATGCTTTGTCCTGGTTACGAACTCCATTCTCGATTCAGGTTCAAAGGTGGAGTCTGCCTTTACGCTAAGGATAACCTTTCATGCCAGCGTGAAGAGAGTTTGGAACCGAAAGACTTTGATGTGATGTGGTTCAAGCTATCTGATACCAAACTGACTAAGTTTCTCTGCTGCCTTTACCTATCACCTAATGAACCTTCATATAACGACCTCTTTGAGTTTTTATCACTCAAACTGGACTACGAGAAGCATCCAACAGCTGAAACCATAATCATGGGAGACTTTAATGTACATAACGCTGCCTGGCTCAAATTCTCTAACAAAACAGATGATGCGGGTCGTCAAGCCGAGGCCTTCGCCATCACTCATGGTCTAGAACAACTGGTCGAGCTACCAACCCGCATCCCTGATGTCAACAACCAGTCTGCCAATACACTAGATCTTTTCCTCACCACCAATCCTGACCCGTATAGAATAGAAGTTTGTGCCCCACTTGGAAACTCTGATCACACCCTCATCTCCACAACATGCTCTTTCCATTTACCATCGAGCTGCACAATACCACCCCGTCTCATGTGGCATTACAATTCGGCAGACTGGAAAGGTCTTCGTATGTTTCTCTCAGCATTTCCATGGAAGAGAGTTTGTTTCTCTTCAGTAGATCCAACACGATGTGCTGAGACAATTTCTGAAATCATCATGTTGGGGATGCAAACCTACATACCGAATACCGAAAGAAGAACATCATCCGATAAGACCTGGTTTAACAGAAACTGCTCTAGAGCTGTGGCTTCCAAACAGGCAGCATACCATCTATGGCTAAAAAATCTGGGCCCTGAGACCAGAGCAGCATATGTCGAGGCTAGAGGCATATGCAAAGCGACAATAGAATGCTCAAAAGATGCCCACAATGCCAAAATAAGATCAAAACTTGCTGAATGTCCTGACGGATCCCGTTCATTTTGGTCTTTCGCCAAAGCTGTGGGAAAAAACTTCACTTCCAGCTCATTTCCTCCTCTAACCAAAGAAGATGGAACACTTGCAACGACTGCCCAGGAAAAAGCCAATATCTTTGCGCACCTATTTGCTGGAAATTCCACTCTGGATTCATCGGGAAAACAACCCCCGAACATTACACCTATTGACAGTCACATGCCCGAGATCACCTTTCGCCAACGTACTATCAGAAAGATTTTGCTGGGTCTCAACACCAACAAAGCCTGTGGATCTGACGGAATCCCGCCGATTGTTCTCAAGAAATGTGCCCCCGAACTAACACCTGTTCTTTGCAAGTTGTTCAACCACTCTTACAATTTGGGGTATTTCCGTCCAATTGGAAAATTGCAAGAGTACAGCCAGTCCCTGAAAAAGGCAAAAGGCCCTACCTAGCAACTACAGACCTATCGCACTGCTATCTATTATTTCAAAGGTCATGGAAAAAGCCATCAACATCGAGCTCATGAAATATCTGGAAGACTCAGGAATTGTCAACGATAGGCAATATGGCTTCCGCCATCAGAGATCAACTGGTGACCTGCTCGCTTACGTCTCACATATATGGCAGCTATCTATTGAAAAGTATGGAGAAACTTTAGCTGTGGCATTAGATATCTCCAAGGCGTTCGATCGAGTTTGGCACCAGGGACTCCTTGCCAAGCTTCCGTCTTATGGCTTGCCCCTCAGCTGTGTTCTCTGCTTGCTAGTTTTCTCTCAAACAGGTCTCTCCATGTAGTGGTCGATGTAGTTTCATCTGACACTCTACTCATAAATGCTGGTGTTCCGCAAGGATCTATTCTCGCACCAACCCTATTTCTACTTCACATCAACGACCTGTTGAAAGCAACTTCATGTCCAGTACACAGCTTAGTCGATGATAGTACCCTCCATACCGCTTTCTCTTCCAGGGCCCCTATATCAGCCCGTGAAACCAGAAATGAACGAGGAAGAGATGTTAATAATATAAATATGGACTTAGCCACAATTCTCGAGTGGGGATCTAATAACTTGGTAGAATTTCTCTAGAAAAGCCGATCTCACTGTGCCTAACATAACTTTGTCAGGAGTAACCATACCACTGAAGTCATCCATATCGATGCTTGGTATTACTATCAGCAATAACCTTTCCTGGGAAAATCACGTGAGGTCCATTGCCAAAAGTGCATCCCAAAAACTTGGTTTTTTGTTTCGTGCCAAGAGCTATTTCACCCCCACTCAGCTGCTTATGATCTATAAGGCACAGATCCGACCTGTCCTGGAATACTGTTCCCATATTTGGAGCGCGCCAAAAAGGGCAATCCGTCTCGTCGGTGATGCCTCGCTTACAAACTCGCTCACTTGTCTGGAACACCGTAGAAAAAATGGCGATTTGTCTCTATTTTATAGATATTTTCATGGGCGATGCTCTTCTGAAATATCAATCAATCAATCAATCAATCAATATATACTTTATTGTCTGAAGAGTTGATTCTTATTGACAAAGCTTGAAAATAGAAAATATATATATATATAAGAAATGTACAGATAATTAGATACGTGAATGTCAAATGGATAAAATGTACAAACATAAAAGATAAATATTACATATATGAATAAAAACATATTGTCAATCTACTTTAAAAAAGAAGGACTATTGAAACAACACATTATAAAATAAGATGTCATTAACAAAAGGGTAACTAAGGGTAACTAACAATCGTTCCTGCTTTGGCAGTCTCTTCAAGACTAACCCATCAAGTTCAGTCATCACACCCCTTCGTGGTCACTTCGGAGACCTGCAGAACATCACTTTCCAAAGACTCGTTCATCCAACGAACAGCGAGGCTTTGGAACTCATTGCCTAGGGAGGTGTTCCCCGAGGCATACAACCTCCAGAAATTCAAGAAGAACACCAACTCCTACTTTCTTTCCCTTGGTTCCCACGATGTTCTCTGAACATAACAGGATATCCCTTTTCGTGGGAACCAGAACATGAAAAAAAAAAAATAGGACCAATTTCATTAGTAAATCTTGTGGCTCCATACATTTCATAGAGGTGACGTATCACTTATTTTATGAGCTCTATACCTTGCTAAAAAAATTGCTCGACTCTGAAGACCCCGCACACGTGTGATCGGGGCTTATCGCACGAAATTTCGCGTGTGCTTGATACACGTGGCCGTGCATCGCTTAGAAGCGGTCACTCAAAGATAAATTCGTGTATCTGCAACTGATATCCATGTGTTAGTTAGATGACGGTGAGTGTTTTTCACACCTTGACCACATAACACTCATTTTATACGTTATACCCATTTGATTTGTTCCAATAAATTCTAATTTTGATGTTACATTTGTATTTAGCATATTCAAACAAGTCAGTCTCAATAGAGACAGAGAAAAAACATTACCTTTTTCAACTTGATCACACGAATCTACGAATAATTTATGAATTTTTCGACAGCATTCCTTTTTTCTTGTACAAAAACCAGTCTTCATGGTAGTTCTTCACGTTCAATGTCAATATACCTTTACCTGTATTTCATTATCGTCACGCTAGGTTCGATTTTCTTGTTCCATCTATACTCTGATTTTTATTCCATTCCATATCAACTGTGATTGAATTCAGTTGATGATATATTGTTGCAAGAACGAACTAATCTTCAAAATTACTTGATGAATTAAATTGAAGTCGCAGAAGCAATAGTTTTCTCTGATATCATATTGATCCTCATCCCAACCAACTAATTTGAAAGAAATGTTAATGTGTCATAAAACTCACATAACATACATTGTTATTATTGTGTGAAATGTTTGTGGCATTCGGACGAGAAAATGAGGAAATAGAACTGAATGCTGAATGCCACAAACATTTTCTACGATATTTAATTACAGACGCTATCCACCACCACTTATTGTTATTATTGTTTGTTTTTCGTATGAAAAAACTCGAGAAAAATATCTTTATGTTGATTTATTTGAAAATATGAACAGATTTGAAATCACCTGCGACTGAAAGGTAAACTTTAGTCCCTATCTTTTATCGTTCAAGAAAACCTCTTGGGGGGTATTCATGTTGAAGAGGAAAACCTTCTCAATACATTATTGAATGGAAAGCTTTTTCAGTCAATTGGAATATCCACGATTGAAATTAAGTTATTATTTGTTGATATCTAATAGAAAACAACTACTTCTCCGGCTAAAGCCACGCTTGACATTGAACTACATTAGATAGATATTGAGAAAGGACCCTACCTCACAAGAAAAAATCTAAAAATGAATATTTGCATTTTCATTCAGATAGTTATTTGATTTTCTATTTCAGTCTTGATCAAGAACTCGTATAGATGCACGAGGCAAAAAATAATGTTTTACAGAAGAGAGTACTCATCAGAAATCAATTATAACATTGATGCAAGAGGCATCGCATTCACTAGGTTGTTATTTTCTCACAAATAATAACGTCATTTTTTTCGTAGATTTTTCAATTAACTGAAAAATATTTCTATTCAATATTCAATTGAGAATGTTTCCCTTCTCTCTATATTTTTTGCTACAATTGATAATCTATTAGTAAACTTGGGCTTTATGTATTTTGCTTGTTTGTTATTTGTACTTATGAAATTGTTAAGATTGCCCATAAATGTGTAAATGAGTGAGTACATGAATCTAGTAGAAAAGTGAAAAATAAATTCATCAACAAAAGATAAACCCTGACCTGAAAGAATTTCATAAAATTCAAAAAAACAACATAGTGACTATAAACGGAAGTAGACTTGAAGTTCCAAAGACTGTATTTGGAATTATAGAGTATGTAGATCTCAGCGAATATTTGAAAACATTTTCGAGATAGTAACTTCGGTTTTTCGAATTTTCAGAAATTCACCACTATCGTGGAACCTGAAAGGGCTAGTTCTTCACCATATCAAGATGCCATCTTCAGTTAACATCAATTCACACTTCCTATGGATCTTTTGTGTACGATGATAACGGTCGGCTAATCCGAAATATAGTTCGGATTCTCACTTCCAATCAGAGAGTCCCTTGAAAGTCATCATTGAACACGGGGATAATTATGAATGAGGAAAGAGGTTACATTGGATGAAAGATTGTGTTTTGGCAAAGTAAACTTTCATTCAGCACCTTCATCGATATATGCATGTAATCTGTGGACATTTTTTATAAATAACTTTGATTCCATGTTTGTGAATTTTGAAAGGAATAAACATATCGTGTTGAATATTAATTAGAAGTAAAGTGTAATATTAGAAACAAGGGACTTTAAGAGTCTCTTCACAAAAATTCAATATAAATTGAAACAAGTGGTAGACCACAAGCGAAAAACAACTACTTTCCTGGAACATACCACGCAGAACAATGAATGATATCCACCTGAAAATCTATGCAAACTTCCATTGACAATTGATTGCAAATGTTTCTTCCTGATAAACTTGATTATGTTTGATTTATGCCAATTAATGCCAGGTCCGCCTAACCATCCGTATGCCAGTTTCAAGTTTTTGGCCCTCATCAGTACGGAGTAGTCACCAGTCAGATATCCGAAGACCTCTGGCCGAAGCGAGACCTAACACAAATGAAAACACCATCAAGCTTAATCACCTGTAGGTACGCAAGAAAAAGTAAGTTTCAACTGGCGGTACCTAGTGTCAGGAAGAAACACTCTATAACTATTTACCTATCTCGATAGGGGTGGCTGCATGCCCGACGAGGCGTTTACATAAAAAAAGAGAGCCAAAGATGTGAAGTGTAATATTAGACTTAAGAGTCTCTTCACAAAAATTCAATATAAATTGAAACTAGTGGTAGACCACAAGTGAAAGACTACTGCTTTCCTGGCAAATACTACGCAGAACATTGAATGATATCCTCCTGAAAATCTAGACAAACTTCCATTGACACTGACAATTGATTGCAAATGTTTCTTTCTGATAAACTTGATTACGTTTAATTTATGCAAGGTCCGCCTTACAATCCGTATACCGGTTTCAGGCTTTTGGCCCTCATCAGAATGGAGTAGTCACCAGTCAGAGATCCGAAGACCTCTGGCCGAAGCGAGACCCAACACAAATGAAAACACCATCAAGCTCAATCACCTGTAGGTTCGCAAGAGAAAGTAACTTTCAACTGGCGGTACCTAGTGACAGAAAAAAAAACTCCATAACTATTTACCTATCTCAATAGAATTCTATTCTATCTCGATAGGAGTGGCTGCATGCCCGACAAGGCGTATACATCAAACAGGAGAGCCAAACATATGAAGTGTAATATTAGAATACACATGTTTTTACATTTTTAACCGACGAAATCAAAACAGGAGGAGGTTCTCTAGTCGACGAGTATATATTTTTTTTTTTAATGATCACGCATAACTTTTTACAGAGCAGTTCTATTCCGATGATTCTCTTGTCATTGGATAAGGTGTACTCCGATGTTGGTCCCTCTTGAGTTTGAACTAAAGAATTCATCCCTAAGGGTAGCAAAATGAAGGATATTGATCGTTTACCATTTGAATTTTGGTCCGTTAACCATTCTATCAGGCATAACTTTGTAGTGAACTCCCAGTTTGGATGATTTTTTTTATCAGATAGGGTATACCTCAAAGTTGATCATATTCCAATTTGGAATGAAATAATCCACCTCTATGAGTAGAAAAATAGGGGATGATTGATTTTTCACTCGTGAACATTGGCACACAAATGTAGTTGACATTGACAGATCCTTTTATATCTGTCACAATAATTACATTCTACAAAAGGATGAAATTATATACAAAGTGATGAAATCAACTTACCAGAATTTTCAAAAATAATTTATATTATATAACAATAAATAGTTGAAGTGGATAATCATATTATTTAACAGTTGATAGTTGAAGTAGGCTAGGTAAGTAAGTATTTTGGAAGTAATCAAAAATCAAGTAGGTAGTAATTAGTAGACTTCAGCCACAAAAATTGAATAATATTTTTTTTATTCAAAAAATTAAATTGACGAAAAAATCAACTGAAAAACAAAAAATTAAATAAACCTCCTTAGTCTTGATGATAATTGCGCTCCTAAAATAATGTGAGTAACTAATTTTGAATCGGCGCCAAACAAACTAGCAATTGAATTAGGTAAAGCGTAAAATGATGGCAGCGAGATGCACAGCGGCATTTTGATTACTTCTTCAAGGTAATATAATGATCTTCGACAATTGATTGGTTGGCTCCAATTCAAAATTAGTTACTCACATTAGTTTAGGAGCTCAATTATCATTAAGACTAAGAATATTTATTTAATTTTTTTCTTCTCAGTTGATTTTTTCGTCGGTTCAATTTTTTGTTAAACATTTTTCATTAGCTTGAGGCCCTGTAATATACGCAGAGCTGGTCAACATTACCCTCTGAAAAACTATAGACTGATATATGGCCGATATATCTGAATAAAAAATTGGTATACATGTATCTACAAATTGAAATGCAATGTAATCTGAAGAAAAAATAAATGTTCATCCGGATTGAAATTGGTCAAAATTAATTTGCCTTGTAATAGCACCTATCCAATCAATGGCCATTTTTTCGTTATTTCAGCGTCTAAGCACGTCGAGTTCCAATAATCCTGAATCAATCCAAAATTCCATTTGTTTGATGTCAAATTATTTGTTGATGATGCTATTTAATTGGAAAACACTCCGGACTTTTCTGTAGCATTTTCTGAGTGACACCAGTCGAACGATAATGACTGAAAATTGGATGACTAATCGAATCGTCGCTGGAAGTAAAAAGTTCTTCTGCCGAGAATGCCGGGATTTGGGTCATGTCGTAATACATGTTGGAATATTGAAGCAATTAGAAAATTGATTCGAATACGCGGCCACCTTCACAGGTATAGCATCAAATTTGTTCATGAATATTATTTGTTTACCTTTCTTATTAGTCAAAAAGTTATTGTTACGCTCAACATTGGACGAACAAAGTTTTTTTTCAAAATTCGAAAGTATTTCCCGGTAATTGTAAAACATCTGCAAATTTTAGGTTTGGAATTTGTTTGGAATTGGTCAATTCTCCGTTTTTCTACAGGCGCTCGACACACCCACGATCGAAATGTACTATTCAGGAGCTTGTTCAATAAACCTTCATTTCTTATTAATACATGATTTTTCTCTTTTTTTTTGTTTGATAACCAACGGATTTTTGATATTGTCAATATGGATTTGAATTTTCCTGTCAATTCTGAAAAATAAGCCAGTAAAATATTTTCAGAAAGCGAATTTGCATTCTTGTTTTGATGTCAGTCCATACTGTATGTGACGCAATCCACTTTTTTTTTAGGCAACTTCTAATCCAATTCTGTTTTTGTCAAGATACTATGAAATACTTGGTGCGATTTAAAATTGTGATTATTTTCCAAAAACCAGGATCTGCTAAAGGAAATAGAGGTGATGTGTCACGTCATCAAAGAAAGTACATTTTGTGATTATAATTTTGCAATTTCCTATTCTTGTAAAATATGTTAGGCGAATAATTTTCAAACGGTACGTTTCTGACATATTTGAAAATGTCGTTGTTTTTTAGAACCCAGAATATCAAAAACGCAGTAACGTATCGGGGCAAGTTCAGTAATTTACCCTTCTCAGAGCAGATCACTAATAATTTGTACTTCCAGGTGGAGAGAAAACCCAAAATATGCAAAACAGAATGCCGATACCTCCCCAAATAACATCCAGACGTTACTAATCCAATGTATGTCACTGATCGATATTTTCCTCTGCAAGATACTCAAATGGTGGTAATTATCTTCAAATAAAATGATTCGATTCAACTATCTGTTTTGAAAATCTCAATCCAAAAACAAATCTTCAAAACTCAAACGGAACCAAATTATTATTGTTCATTGACCATTAAATCGCTTTGGCATGACTTTATTCGCCCTACATCAGAACAAGAATATTATTGTATAATGGATTTCTGGATAGAATTCGTTAAAAAACAATCATTTTCCACAAAAACACACGTTCTTTGCATATGGCGATATCGCTACCATTTATTGCATGAAATTTATAGCGCCATGAAAAACGTTCGAATAATTAGAAAAATTATAAGCTAACTAGAGGCTAACTGATTAGAAAAATCGTGCAGATAATAGATGGCGCGGAAGTTAGGTTGGGTCCTTGAATTTAACTACAATGTTCAACGTTCTGTCAAATATCAGATAACTTCGTATTTCTTCAAATATAATTGCGAATGTATTCTATGATTACTGATGGATAAGCAACTCTCGAACTTGTTTGTTAAAGTACATTTCTATTTACATAAAATCCTCGAGACAACTATATCACTGCAAAAATAACTTTATGTTCAGATGAAGAGAAACCTGATCTCCGAACATTATTTCAACAAGATGGTGCACCTCCCAGCAGCACTAACAGAAGTAAATCGGTAGTAGGATATAGGACCATAGGATTATTAAACTCCGGAACTGTATTCAAAATTAAACTTCATTATATCTCCATCAGCTACATATTGTAACGAAAACATCTAAGAATTTCTCAGTGGTCTGCGTCTGAAGAATTATTATTTCCTTCGGATGATGAGTCTTCATTAAGATTGATAATAATGGGTAATATTTGACAATCAAACATTTTTTCTCGTTCCCAATTTGTACTTAAAACATTTTCAGTGTGTTTAATACACTCTGCCCAATTTCATTCCTGAATACATGGAATGAAATTGGGCAGCCTCGTCAGTGCAGCCCTTCTGTCCTACATTATTGTTATAAACTGTTTTGCATTGTGCGCATATTAGTTCAATGGCATCAAACTGGCAATGGTATGGTGGAAGTCGTAGAACAGAATGATCCATTTTATGAATTAATTGATCAGTCGCATAATTTAAATTGCTGCACAATCTCAAACAGTTCACATTTGAAGGCGCACTGAGCAATGCATTTATTTTTAGTTTGCAGTCATTGTATGGTTTCATCCTTGCTCCTCTGGGATTTTGGATTTTTTTCCAGGAGTCTTGAATGATACCTTGTATTATTCATAATAATCAATGATGGTTTCTGAAGTTTCGGTAATAATTGTTCTGCAATCCACTTTTAGAATAATTAGGAATTCTATTATCATTGTAATCAGCCCTTTTATTTTCAGTTGAAATACATACCATCACCATCAATAAATCCATCTTTATTACCAGTATGAACAATTATGTATCGGTTGCCTTCTGAGCCACTTTTGTTCCACACAGATTCTATATCATCGTCATGCCAGGTTTGCAATGTATTACTTCCATGTTAGAAAATCCACATTCCATCAAGGAAAACTTCATTTAGGAGACTACCCTATGCAGCATTTTTTACATATTCTCTCAAAATCTGTACCCGTTTTGATGCAATCTCTGATCCTAGACCTTTTAGAATTACACCTAAAGTTTCGTTGCAGACATCTATAATATGTCTTTTCAGCAGTTCTTGTCGTAGGTTTCGTTACAAACTGTGTCAAATCTCGTTTCGAAAGCTTTTTCTTTTGCAGGGACCTAATGAAAATAAAATAAAACCATTACATTTAGCACTTGTTGCAACAGTAAAAAATACAGTGGGCCTTTGTGTGATATCCTAGGAATTGTCCTTAGGCCTAATTTTGATACTTCAGCTGCACAATTGATACAGAAGGATTTTTAGTGTCTTTTTTCATTTTGGAAATACTTCAAAACGTTCACCACAATCTTCCCACTTTGTTCGTTCAAAACTTCACGATGGACCATTTTCAAATTTTGTTAAAACTATTTATCAAACTCATCACAACAAAAAAAGCAACACGACACACCAGAAGGATCAACACATTCAAAATGAGTCAATTTCCAGGCTAATTCCAGGTCGTCGCCCCTCTGTTAAACCATCTGTTTTTGATAGAAAGTACATCTTATGGGCCATCCTTATGTTTATCCGTTACGTTAGTCTGGGCGTACCTCAAGTATATCTCAACCAAGTGGAAAGGGCTTAGACGTATGTCAGGTCATATCCAATGATTTATTGCCTATTTCGTTATCCGGAAAAGTTTTTACTACATTATAGTATCGTATGTCAAAAAATCCGCACTTCTATATCCAATAAACAAGGAGGTTGACATTGAAAAATATACCATTGGTGACGCCATATCTTTTATATTATTGGTGTGGCAAAGTTTTTTCGATATTCCCCTTATTTCGGAAATTATCTTCGGAAGAAGTCATGAGAAAAACTCAAGGCACATATTTTGAGATGATTTCAAATCAATATTTTGAAATTATTTTAAAAAAACATATTGACCTTTCTACATCAAAATGTGAGATATATAAGCAACAAAATTTTGCAATTGGATTTAGTTTTCAATATGGATTATGTATGTGATTTTATCCCCTCCCAAAACATTGGCAAAAAACATATAGATGTCTGGGAGAAAGAGCGTAAAATTGGTTCAAACCAATATAACTAATATACAATGCGGCTTTTTAAACCCCCGCCCCCTCTGTTGAATTTTGAACGGTTCGACATAGAACAATGAGACAAAAACTTTCTTAATGATATCACGTATACTAATTTTTTAAATGAAAGACATTGTGATTGCTTGATCAATTATTTTTTCAACCATCTATTTTATTTCATTTCATAAATACGTTTTTCCACAATATGCATTTGAAATGTCAAGTATAAGTGCGGATCTGCATGGTACCCTTACTTCGAACGGAATAGGACATAAAATATTTGGAATTGTATTACCGATCCTACTTTTTGAGAGGAAATACATTACGATTACTCGACAGAGGGCGCTGGATGCACATCAACTTGAAAATTTCGAAAAGCATAGATGTCAAGTTGCACATCGTTGAAAAGTTCATTCAATTTTACCTTCAACAATTGTCATCTACGGAATCACAATTGCGATGAGTAACATGAAATACGGTCAATAGAGGAAGATTCATGACTTCATTTATCATTTATCGTGACCATTAACAAGATTTGGTGAACTGATAACCAAGCAGTTACCTAGAAATGCCTTAGATGAAGATGGATTATTTTGTCGATGTTTAAGACCTTCTAATGTATTAATGATTATACTACTACTTACCTGCTCTCCATATCAAAACGAATTATCGCAACTGAAACAACGAATAACACGGGTGTGGGCTGATATACTTGCAGATATGTTACTTAATGTTTGGGAAGACTTTTCGAATTGAATATTTTATTGACAAGTAGCATTAGGCGGACATCTCGAACACATAATTCATAAATTCACAAAAATGTTGCTTCCCATTCTCAATGATTCAAAATCATACATAATAGTTTTGTTTTTTGTTATAGTTGACATTTCAAATGCATATTGTGAAAAAACGTATTACCGAAATGAGAAAAAATCAGATGGTTGAAAACAGAATTGAATTATCTTCTCAATGATGTGCCACATGACCCCCTATGCTTTTTGAAATTTTCCAGTTGATGTGCCCCCCGCTCCATCTATCGAGCAATCACAATGTATTTTATTTCAAAAAGTAGTATTTGTTTTTTATGTTTGGAGAGAGCTGGTTTAATTTTTTTCCGATAGGTGTTGAAACTATGCTACCAAAACATTTTTAAAGAAATAATTCACCTAATTTTTTAGTCTCTAGTCCATGAATCTACTGTAACAATTTTCGTAGCGTTCGCGGGATTGACTTGGCAGTTAATCATTCTTCGCCATTTTTGCCATTGCCATGACGTTGGGAGGAGTTGAATTTCCGTACTCACTATCACTTGATATATTGAAAATGGAGGTATTCTTCTTTGAACGGTATGTATCTTATGATTATTAACTAGAATTTATTTGTCTTTTGAAAAAGTTTGTTTGTATTATTTTGATTTTGACAGTTACTAGGAGTACGCTGTTGACGGGCGATTGCGTGATCATGACCTACTTGCGGAGTTATTGAATATTCCGCTTACTTCTATGTATGAATTTCAATATATTCAAACTGTGCGTTTTGTTTCCGAAAACTGTGCGATTTGTTTACCGTGCAAAATGAGCAATTTACTGAGGCTGTGTGTCGTGTTTTTTTTCCTATTTTATACAGTGGTCGTGTGTAAAAATCTTCATTGTTCGAATCAAACTGCGACGAATGTTTATTCAACTACTGTCGATTGTATACTAATGTCACTTTCACGTGTCGAAATTATACTTATAACTTTTATCGATCACAACGCAAATTACGGGTTTGGAGACGTAATTGGCCAAAAAACTGAAGCTGTGATTAAATATTAACTGTGGCGTAATTGAACCCATAAACTGTTCCTTCCATTCTTATTTTTCTGACATTGGTCTATATACAAAACAACAGTCCTCGATTTCAACTTCAATAATTATTCGACAAGTAAAGTTTGGAGAGATAGTTCTCTATAATCACGTTGACGACATCTGGAGGAGCATAAATATGTTCAAATTAGGTCTGCGAAATTAATATAATAATAAAACGAGACGAAAAAACTTCTAAAAATTACAAAAATAATAATAATAATAATAATTTTCAAACGTTGTGGATTTCTAGAAAAGCCTTGGTTAAAGTGAATTTGGGATGGTTTGTCATTTATTTTGATCTGCCATTCTATTCACCTATATTGACTTTGTAGGTTTAGACATACCCAAATTTTTTTTTAGTTGTTTCAGGTTAAAGTGGAAACAAAGTTCAGTACGAAGTCAATCAAATGTGCGACGAGCTACCTCACGTGCAAACCCCAGCGAGCGCCAGATAATAATAATAGTTGTATTGGTATGTCCGAATCGCGTACGAGATTGACTGAAAATGAATGACAAGTGGATAGATTTAGAATGCAACGAGTTCGAGCACATCAAATACAACAACAGCGAGCACGACACAATGAAAATGAGCGATTGCGCCGACGCAATGCTCCGGTGAACCTGGAACGAGCGGCATATATGCATATATATATATATATATATATTTATATATATATATATATAAACTCTTCTTTACTTTTCCAAGCTTTCGACAATTTATTTTGTCTTTATCAATACTAAAAAACAAGAATGGTTAAAATATATCAAATATAAAAAATTGGTATGTAAAATGAGGTAAATTAACGGATATATGTGAATAAAATATATTGACATTACGACTTCGAAAGATTGTCACACTGATAGACATTTGGATTTTTGTGAGTAGTTGATGTTTTTTTGTTAGGTTGTTTGTACAGGGGATTCTGTATGAATATGTATTGAAATAAAAGTTCATTTTGAAAGTGGATACGAGTAGATTTTGCTTAGTTGGTCGATGTCAGATCTCTTATTCAGGATATTCACGTCACTACTAATTGCCACCATTTCTAAAGAAAGTCTTTTTGTAAAATTTTGTTCTTGATATATAATTTTTGTGTCATGATAATTCATTATGTGATCTTGGTTCATTACATGATCAGAGAGTGCACAAGAAAGTTTTTGGAGTCTACAGTCACTTTTATGACCAGTGATTCGTGATTTCAGTGTTTGGCTCGTTTGTCCAATGTAATTTTTATCACAAGTACCACAGGGTATACTATAAACTAAATTGTCTTTCATCGGTGCACATTCTCCGTCTTTAATTATAAACGGCATAATGGGATGGAGGCATAACCAGAAAAAAGGATAACGGGAATAACGGGGATAACGGGATAACGAACAAACGGGATAACGAGAATAAGGAGATAACGGGAATAACGGAAATTACGGTATAAGGAGAAAAGGGAATAACGGGAAGAGGGGATCACAGAATAACGAAAAAACGGAATAACGGGAAAACGGGATATCAGGATAACGGAAAGCGGGCAGAGTCAAAAGCATAACCTAGATAAAACAACACAAAGAAAAACTTGAAAAAAAAATTACGCGGACGAGTGATTTTGGGAAAAAAAAATGAGGGAATATAGAAATTTGGAAAGGACAACGCTGTCGGCTTAGCTAGTACACTATATAACCATTTTTTAACAAAAAATTCAACCGACGAAATATGGAACTGAAAAATAAAAAATAAAATAAACATTCTCAGTCCCAATAACAATAAACTAATGTAAATAACTAATTTTGAGTCGGCGCCAAACAAACAAGCAAATGAATTAGGTAAGGCCTAAAATGATGGCATCGAGTTGCGCGGTGACACTGATAATTTTTTTGAAGAACTTTAATGATCTTCGTTGATTGTTCGTTTAGCGCCGACTCAAAATTAGTTACTCACAATAGTTTAGGAGCTTAGTTATTGAGACTAAGAGTGTTTATTTTATTTTTTGCTTTTTAGTTCCGCATTTCGTCGGTTTAATTTTTTGTTAAAAAGTTTTTATTTTTCATTTTTTTCTGGCTGAAATCTACTAATCATTACCTACTTGTTTTTTGATTACCTCCAAAATACTTACTTACTCACCTTACTTCAGCTATTACCAGTTGAATAATATGATTATCTACTTTTACTATTTGTTGTAATATAAATTATTTTTGTTGTTCTGGTTAGTTTATCCCATTACTTTGTATATTATTCTATCATCTAACAAAAATCAAATAATGTAATGTCTCCGGAATAATGAACACCCGCCAAACTTCAAATTATTCGGACGGCTAGAAGTCGGTCAAAATTTACTTTATATATTTTACCCAAACTAACAAGTGAAACTAAATAAAAGATTATAAAAATGAGCAGCGAGCGGCAATTTGTCTGTGGGTTTGAAATCAAATCATACCTGAGAATCTTGACCCACTTCTAGTTGTCCGATTTATAACCAAACTGATTGATGAAGACTGTTCATTCTTGGGATTCAATCTCTATATTCACTTAGAAAAATAATATCTGTATTTCGGATTATATTATATATATATATATATATATATATATATAATAATAATAATAATATAATAATGTGTTTTATTCAGTTTTATATAAGGAATATAGATAAAAGAGTAAACTTAACTAAACAAAACGATGGGTTACAGTAAACTTACAGCTAAGTATATATAGGTACATATAATTTGATCAGTGCACCCATTAAGACCGTCAAGGTTGAGCATGGGGTACACTGACCAGTATTGAGATTTTATGGATATATATATGTATATGTTGTACATCTTTTATTCATCGTGTGTATATATATATATATATATATATAATAGTTTTTTTTTCTAAATTTTAAATATATATATATATATATTAAAAAATAAAAATATATATATATATATATATATATATTCCGAAAAAATAAAGAATATATATATATATATATATATATATATATAAGATTCCACCCACGAACTAGTAAGAATCCATTTCATGAACGTTTTATTTTTTTTTCGTTTGAGTTGTATTTTTTGACATGACATGAAAATAAAATTATTATTATAATTATATATGTTGCTTAGGATATAGAACACAGTTTTGGTGACGTTTGTGATGCGAGCATCAGCACTATTGGAAATTGGGAATAAACTCGAGTGATTTGCAGTCCCATGTAAAAAGTTTAATTTGGAAAATATTTTTCCTAGCACCACTAAAGAACCCCGCACCAAATACATGGGAAAATGGCTCTCGGCCAGTTTTAAATTTTTTTTGGGATATGGTAGTACAAGTCACTAGAAGTTACACGTGCAAGTTTGCATTAGTTTCTATGTCTAGTTTCGAAGATATAAATTTTCGAAAATCATAAAAATGGCTGTTTTACTAAAACATAGTAAGGTTCACTTACGCAAAAAAATTACTTTTTAGATGATTAGTAACTAATAATAGCATTGCTGGTTCAAAGGAAGTCAAGCTACATGCCAGTTCGTCAGTCGCTAGGATGAAAAAAGCCGCCTATTATACAGAGTAGGGCAAAAATAATGATAATTTAGCATATTTCGCCAATCTTTATCATTGGTCCCCATTAGTGAGACTGAGCATTTTTCATCAAAAATATCTTCAGTGGGAGTCATTGTTTATGACAAAGATATTTTCTTTAAAAGTTTTAACATTTTTCCAAAACACTAATTGTTTGAATAAAATTATTGTTTTTTATACTTCATGTTTTTAACATTAATCATTTAGAACAGCCTTTTCGAGACAATAAATCAGCTTTGAAGTCAAAACCACTTGAGGAAGACTCATAGTAATTGCTTATTGTGATCAGCTACAAAAAGCTTCAATCACATTTTATAAATATAAGTTGAAATAGGTTTTGTACCTAATATATATGTTTTGATTATTCTTGAATGGGAATGTCAATTTGAATCATATTTTTCAGTTATACTTTGAAGTAAATTACCCTACACTCGTGTAAGTTTCATTAATTTCCTATGTCTGCTTTTTGAAATATAAATAATCTTTTTCCTTGATCAAATGAATATGATCTTGCGTTGCAAAACAATTGCATGAACATAAACCGTGTGACTATTAACGGCGTGGCTATTGTCACGTTGGAATGCTGTATTCCATTTGCTTTACAAAAATTCGGTGTCCAGACCCATATAAGTCGTACTCTACGCTTTGTGAAGATTCCACGAATATCTATAAATAGTAATTATGAACCGTCCCCAACGTGTCAATAGCCATGCCGTTAATAGTCACACGGTTAACTTTCATGCGATATTTAAGTTTTGCGCCGCAAGATCATATTTATTTTATCAAGAAATAAGATCAGACAATATTTTCTATAAAATATCAATTTTGGGGCGGGGTATTTGAAAATTACAGTAATGTAACAGTTCATCGCCTACCCAATACCAATGTATACCTGACAATATATTTTTATAATAATTATAAATGCATTCATTCCATTAGGATCATATACATGACATTGGGAACGTCATAGTATATAAACAGAATACATACATGTGAAATAGAAACGTTTAGTTCTCATGACCAAAATATTCCAAAACACAATAAAAACAATTGGTAATGAACAAAATCTTTTGAAAGCAATTTGAATGTTATTGCTCCCTCCTCGTTTTTTATAGTGGTGAGAAGACAGTTGAAAAGTTCGATGCTTACATACGCATCAAATAAAAAAGGAGAGATGTTTTATGTTTTGGGTACCCTAATGAAGTCTCCCTGTCTAGTAGGATAACTGTGAATGTGTCAATTGTTTTCGAACATTTCAAGATGGTTGCCACCAAACCGTATGCATTTATACATGTGAATACTTGGTAGAGTTAGGATTTTATGATGTTGAAAGGATGCCCTACATGAGTATCTTCTTCTAAGACCGAAAATGAGTCTGATGATTCTTTTTTGAGAGACGAAAACTTCTGGCATATTGTGAATTGCCTCATAGTATTATATTGTAAAATGTGCGAGAACATATCAAGGCATAGTAGACATTTCAAAAGCTGTGAATTTCTAAGTATGTTTTTAACTGTAGGATTGCATAATAACCACCTGTAATTATTTTTATATGAAATTTATATTTGTTTCCCAACTCATATTGGAATCGAAATATGATCCCAAGAATTTGGTACGTCAGCTATCTGAATAATAACGTTGTTTATTCTTACTTGGAGCTGATTCATAGGTAAGTGTCCTGAATGGAATTGCATGCATACCGTTTTTTTGGTGTTTGCTATAGAAAAAATCCTCCTTCCCCACTCACTGAATTCATAAGACGAGTTATTCAATTTCATTTGGAGTTTCTCAGGGGTATCAGCATCCGTTGCTAGTGTTGTATCATCTGCATAAAGGAGAATATGCTCCGTACTGAAGTATAATGGAAGAAGGAAGGAAAGAATATGAGTGGACCCAATTATACATATTTGTTTTTTCTCTTTCTAATTCGTCGTATAGACCAGGGTCGATAATTTTTGAAACAAAAAAAAATAGTAGGATGAAGCCCATTGGAAAAGGAAGAGAATATAACAAAAATGGAAGGAAAAATAATTTACGAGCGATCTGAGGTCGGGAAGTGGAAGGGGGTGAGTTTTTAAGGGTAAAAATCGGTGTATCTTTGATTTTCGGCAACACTACGAGTCCTTTGGGAAAAAAATTCAATGCACAGTTGTAGGTAATAAAAAGATCTACAACTATTGTATCCACACTTTTTTCACATAACCTCAAAATTCATGTGAAAAATTGAAATAATCAATTTGATGGTTTTTTATTTTTATCTTTTCCAAAAAACGAAAAAATTACCACGAAATTTGGTGAAAACTTACATTTTCATGTCCCAAACACATTGTAATTTTTTTGATTCAAAATATTTATTTTTTTACCTTATTTTGACTTGATATCGAAAAAACACCCTAATTTTCAATCGAAAATTCTCCCGTCAAAATATCAGCTTTTTTAAAGAAGTTGGTGAGCTTTTTGTTCGTTGAAATCTCTGCTTTCTGATGGTGTGAAAAAATGGTAAATGTTCTCAGAAAATGCAAAGAAATAACAGGAAGCAAGGCCCAGACCCTCCTAGCCCCTTTCCCACTTCTCTATGAAATACCTTTTGATGGGCAAACATTTTCCGTAGGTCTCTCAGGTATATAAGTTATCTCAAAATAGCAATGACTAGGCATCTACGCATATAATTTAATTTCGATTGAAAATTAGGATGCTTCTTCGATATTAAGTCAAAATAAGGTGAAAAAATTAATATTTTAAATCAAAAAAAATACAGTGTGTTTGGGACATGAGAAAGTAAGTTTTCCCCAAATTTCGTGATTTTTTTTTTGTAAAAGATAAAAATGAAAAAACTAAAACTTGGTTATTTAAATTTTTCACATACATTTTGAGGTTATATGAAAAAAGCGTTGATACAAAAGTTGTAGATCTTTTATCACCTACAACTTTGACTTTCATTTTTTTCCATAGGAATACTTGTAGTTTTGCCGGAAATCGAGATAAACCGTTTTTTACCCTTAAAAATTCACCCCTTTCCACTTCCCGACCTCAGATCGCCAGTAAATTATTTTTCCTTTCATTTTTGTTATGTTATCTCTTCCTCTGCCAATGGGTTCCATGCTACTATTTTTTTTCCCACTTTTTATCATTTTCAAAGGCTTCAGGCCTGTTCTAGTACACTTTCCTATTTTTCAAATATCAATCAAGCCATGAAAGCGTCGTTCCCCTTAATACCAGGGAATATGATTTGTTTATTGTTATAGGTAAGCTGATAGTATCAAAAACATTTGTAAGGTTGTGTGATCGGATGATATTGAAGTTGAACAGCTTTAGGCAGCACACGAACGACCCATCTCTTTCAAACGGGTGTATTGGGGGCTGGTTTTGGTCGTATATGTTTTTTTGCGAGCAAACTGTATCACCGCCATTTCTGTACATACTTTTCAATTCTGAAACAAACTCAAAGCTCTTTCAGATTATCATCGAAAATGTGTTGGCTGACATCTGAAAAATAAATATTGAGTTTATTTCCAGTGGAATTTTCTAGAGAGCTTGTTTTTCACATTCTATTTTGTAAAATTTTCTCCCAAGCCGAAAACCGATGATAACCCCCGACAGTTCAACCGTAGAGCAGTGTAGTTGGGGTTAGCGGTTGAAATATGCACAATTTGCATGTTTGCGATCAGGGCGGAAGATCTATTCTTGTATTATTACATAAAATGTTTTACAAATTCACATTGCCGTTCTATCGTCGTCAGTATCATAATTGCCGTACACGAAAACTAATCAACGGCGAGAGGAGTTCATGGCCGAATCCATCACCGAAAAATTATTATTTGCATAGGATAATCATTTGCAAAATAAATTGATGTAACATCCCAAGGCGGCAGATAAAAATCACATTTTCTATTGATATTTTTGTTGTTTGTTAACTTCAGAACTTGATACGGGGGCTGATCTGAAAGATGTTAGCTGCACAAATGCTTCAGAATTTTATTAAACCTTAGGTTCGACCTTGATCTTGACTATCTATACTGAACTAATTATCCTCCAATAACTACCAACACCAGTTATTTTGCCATACAATAGATGGGTTTTGGAAGAGATTGGTTGGTATGAATCATGGTTTGCATAAACTGAATTATGACTTTGAGTTAGGAATTTAAAATAAAATAAAATGTCAGAAATAAGTTAATTGGGATTTATCAAGGATATTGCGCGTCCACTGTTCATACTTTTTGTAGAACTATATTCTTTCACCAATATATTAATCAAATAGCTTCATGATAATACAGAAACTCGGACAGTCGGAATCCCAAAAACGGACAAGCACTTGTTTATCTGGACGACAGCCTTCGGAGCATGAGGCACACCTGTATACAAGCCTAGATAACGTATGAATTTTGTTACTGTATATCATATGATAACGTCCACAAAACAAAGTTCTACCCGTCAGCTTTTTTGCTCCCATGTGTTATACAGTGCTTCCCAGAAGTCCTCTCCCCCCCCTCTTATTTTTGGAACAATTATACACAAACAAGTGAAATTTGGAAACGTTTAAGTGCTTCAAGAAGCGAAATGGTACGTGCTTTAGGTGATGAAGTAGCAGCGATCATAATTCTTGGTGAAACTGGACAAAATATTCATGCAGCAGAACGCATTTTTAATGAGAGGTTTCCCAATCGCCCCGTTTCGAGGACTAATTTGAGGGAGCTACTTCGTAAGTTTGGAACAACTGGTAGTATTAATGATGCGAAACGATCTGGCAGACCACAAATTTCTGATGAGAAGAAAATTGATATACTGGTCTAATCCTACTTCTTCAACAACTCACGTTGCGTCTACCTGTGAAGTCAGTCAAAGTAAAGTTCACAGGTTGTTGAAAAAAAAAAACAAATTTCATCCATACAAATTGAAAATGGTTCATGAACTCTCAGACGACGACCCAGACCGAAGACTAGAATTTTGTGAAAATATGGAAACTAAAATTAACCAACAGCCAGACTATGTCAAAACAATTTGTTTTAGTGACGAAAGTACTTGGAAATGTGAATAGAACAGAATGTGAGGTATTGGAGTGACGCAAATCCTCACCTGTTTCGTGAAACACATACCCAATTTCCCCAGAAGGTGAATGTTTGGGCAGGTTTCCTGAGAAACCACATAGTTGGGCCTCTTTTTTTGAATACTAATTTAATTGGTAAGGTTTATCTGGAGCTGTTGCAAAACGCAATAAAACCGTTAATCCTTGAAATTTTGGAAGATAATCCAGATGAATTCGGCAATTTGGAAATAACATTCCAACAGGATGGTGCTCCTCCACACTATTACGGTGCGGTAAGACGGTATTTGGATGAGGATTCTCGTGGTAGATGGATTGGACGACGAGGTTCAACGGAATGGCCAGCTCGATCACCGGACCTCACACCTTTGGATTTTTTTCTGAGGGGTACCTCAAATCGAAGGTTCACGCCACTGAACCTGACAATATTGACGTTTTGAAACAACGTATTGATGCGGAATGTGAGGCTGTTTCCGCAGACACATTTGCAAAAGTACGAGAAGAGTTTAAAAGTAGGATATACCACTGTCAGGAAGTAAATGGAGGTCACTCTGAGCAATTTCTTTGAGTACATACTGATTCCTAAATCTGTAATTAATATCATACTGAATAGAATTTAAATTTTAATGTTTACTAATGAGCCTTCAAAACCGCCATAAACACAAACAAAATAAGTATCATTGGATAGGTTTTTTCGATACCTTTTAAAAGAGGTGTCGCTTGCCGTACGGTTCCATTCGAAATTATTGGTCACAATGGCCTTGTGACGTCATCTTTGACGATTCCGTCATCTATCATCACTAGTAGTGATTTTGCCAAAATTAATCATTTGTATGATTCCGATGATATATTTATTGGAAATTATAGTTTAAAAAAGTTTAAAAAACACGCTTTCATAGCACCGTGAGCTGAAAAGTAAAAAATAACTTTCAAAAATAAATATTTTGTCCAACAGCGATAAGAGGTCCCCCAACTCGATATAATTAATTGTTTTTGAGTAAACTCAAAATAAGAATAAAGTGATTGGCAAAAATATCAACTGTAATGTAAAAAAAACTATTTAACAAAAAATTAAACCGACGAAATACGGAACTGAAAACTAGAAAATAAAATAAACCTTCTTAGTCTCAATAACTAAGCTCCTAAACTGATGTAAGTAACTAATTTTGAGTCGGCGCCGAACAAACAAGCAATTGAATTAGGTAAGGCGTAAAATGATGGCATCGAGTTGCGCGGTGATATTCTGATAATTTTTTTGAAGTAATTCAATGATCTTCGTTAATTCTTCGTTTGGCGCCGACTGAAAATTAGTTACTTACATCAGTTCAGGAGCTTAGTTATTGAGACTAAAAAAGTTTATTTTATTTTTTAGTTTTCAGTTTCGTATTCCGTCGGTTTAATTTTTTGTTAAAAAGTTTTTATTTTTCAATTTTTTGTGGCTGAAATCTGCCAATTACTACCTACTTGTTTTTTGATTACTCCCAAAATACTCACTTACTCACCTTACTTCGACTATTACCTGTTAAATAATATGATTATCTACTTCTACTATTTGTTGTAATATAAATTATTTTTGTTGTTCTGGTTCGTTTATTTGATTATTTTGTATATCATTCCATCCTCTCATAGAATATGATGATTGTGACGGATGTGGAACAAAAATAATGACAGTAGCGATCTGTCATTGTCAACTACATATGTGTGTGCCAATGTTCACGAGTGAAAAATCAATTATCCCCAATTTTTCCACCCGTAAGGGTGGACAATTCCATTCGAAATCCAAATATGAGGTATGCCCTATCTATTGAAAAAAGAATCATCCAAATCGAAGAACCCAGTACAAAGTTATGCCTGATAGAATCGGTTAACAGACCAGAATTCAGAGGGTGAGTTATCAATATCCTTCATTTTGCTACTCTTAGGGGTGGATTTCATCTTTCAAATTCGAATGAGACCAACTTTGAAGTACACCCTATCCACTGAAAATTATTGAAATCGGACGTCTCAATAAAAAGTTATGCGTGATCATACATAAAAAAAAAAACAAAAAAAAATATACGCGTCGACTAGAGAACCTCTTCCTTCTTGGTTTCGTCGGTTGAAAAAAAGTGGGGTGCTCGTTATCAGATGTACTTAATCATTTGAAAAGTTCGAGTTACAAGAACGTGGAAAGCACCCCACGGTTTTTTCACATTACAGTTAATATTTTTGTCAATCACTTTATTCTTATTTTAAGTTTAATCAACAAAATTTGATCATATCGAGTTGGGGGACTTCTTATCCCTGCTGAACAAAATATTTATTTTTTTAAATTATTTTTACTTTTTAGCTCACGTTGCTATCAAAGAGTGTTTGTTTTTAGTTTTTTAAACTATAATTTCATTTAATTTTTTTTAGTCAACAAAATATTATGGGGAAACTCGAGTTTCAGCATTCTATATGTAACAATAAACTAAAAAGTTAATTTTCAAACTTTTTGTTTGTGATAGTTATGAGGAATCTCGAATCTTAGCATTTTATATATAATATAATAATAATAATAATAATTATGTTTATTTGCACAATAATTGACAATACATATACAATGTAGCAAAATAAACAAAACGAATCTGCAAAGCCTAATGGCTGTATGCAGAGTAAGTATTCACTTTAATAAAATAAAAATTGTATTAATGATTTAATGATTTATGTTACCTACATCTACTGCACTCAATATTCAAACCTTACAATACTACCACAGTAATAATTGGAAAGTGAATAAAATGTAATAATAACAATAATTCATATACCTTTTGATTCATAGCATAGATGTAGGTAACATACCAAAGGATGGAGGGGCATACATTGTTTGCCCTACAATAGATGAAGATCTGTACGTACGGCATGACAGGGTATGTGTGCAGTTAATCCAGACACTTAAAGTAGTAACATATTTAAAAGACACATAATCAATGAAGGTAATAATTATAATATTAGATCTAAAACATCAATATGTAGGATTAATATTTCTCATGTTGACACACATTAAGATATAGCATATGTACATTCAGATGATCAAGTAGTTGAATCACATAAAAAAATAAAATGGTCATTAAATTTTTTTTTTAAATGATGTCCGAGGCAGTAAAATGGTAAGTTTGATTTAATTTCTGTTACACAGTTAACTTTATCATACATACTTGAGGCATATTAGGATAAAATTACATTTGAAAGTGATGACATGTAGTATAAAATTGTAAAAATAAAAATAAAATAAAATTTGTCTTACTATTTTTCAATTATCTCACTATACAATTTAACGTAAGTAATAAACCCACAATAGCTAGAGCCACGCGTAGGTTTTTCCTTGCAAAAAATTAAGTGTAATTATTTGAACAATTATATATTTTATTTGTGTGTCATCTCAAATTGTATAGAATTGAGATATTAGAAGTTTGTATTTCCGAGATAGGCATTCTATGACAGTAGACTGCTAATGATCTTGAAATTTGTTAGATGTGGAGATTTTGAAGAAATACGGGAATAAAATTATACCTTTTTTCTGACGTTTTATAATTTTCAAATTGTCAATCCATAATAATAATCATAAACAAATTATGTATCCAACATAACTGAAAATCAAAATACAGGATGTTTAAAATATCGCAACTCCAACATTCTCCCACCTTTTGCAATGCACTTGCAAAATTATCTGTATCCATAACGATCAGGAATCTTGACCAAACGTCCGGACCTGGTTGACACCGGTGTAATTTTCTCAACCTTTTCTTCATTTTGTGACGATCGGGTTCTTCGATTCTCCTCTTCTGGAAGTTGTTTGTTGGGCTGGTATTCACTAGAAGTTCCGTTTTCATTTGAAATGCATTTGTCTTTTGTGAGTCTGCCTAGAAAAATATCTGATTCCTCATTGTTATTCGAAATTTCCAGTGGGTATATTCTTTGGAACGGACGCAATATTTCACCTGTTGATAGTTTTATCCGCGCCACTCTTGCAATGTTGTCTTTTCCAAGGTATAATTTCATTCCCGTATTTCTCCAAAATCTCCACATCTAACATAAATGAATTTATGTTAGATGTGGAGATTTTGGAGAAATACGGGAATGAAATTTTACCTTTGGGGGCCGATATTTTTGGTAATCTTTTAACTGGCAGAGTAGAACAGATTGATGACCTAGTTGCAATAGAAACTTATTTTGGGTGGACAGTAATGGGATCATTCATCGAAATCTACGGTCCAAACACTTTGTTGCTAATGACATAACAATATTGATTGTGGAGCTTAGATGTTTTGGGGATCGAAGATCAATTTCCATCAAAGAGGTATTTTGAAGCGAAGCACTTGGAAATATTCAATTTGCTCTGCTTCTAAAATACCTCTTTGATGGAAATGATCTTCGATCCCCAAAACATCTAATCACAACATATTATTATGTCATTAAGCAACAAAGGTTTGAACCGTGATTCGATGGAATGATCCCATTACTGTTCACCCAAAATAAGTTTCTATTACAACTAGGTCATCAATCTGTTCTACTCCGTAAAGATTACCAAAAATATCGGCCCCCAAAATAAACTGATTTCATTTATTTCTATCTCAGCATCAGATACCAATATGTGTTTCTCGTGCAACAAACTGATAATATGTAGCGTTTTCTAACCTAGGAACGAAACTGCATATTTTATTTTGTTCTAAAGCCAATAGTTTCAATCGAAAAGTGCTATTCAAATCCTCAATAGTGATATTATATAAAGCATGATATTCAGGAGCTGATTGTTTCCCACCAAAAACACTCTGTACAATAATTTCCTCTCTGACACTTTTCAGTTTCATATTTTTAGCGCAATCAGAAAAGATATATGAACGTTGAGATGCAGAATCGAGTAATGCTCTGACAATTTATGTACCTGAATCACTAACAAGTTTGACAGCCACAGTTTGTAGTAGAGTACCTGTAGTATTATTACTGATCATTATATTCTCGGATTACTATGTTGTTGAAATTTGGGAAGTTCTGGAGTTTTGTTCTCTTTTTCTTTAGGCTGTGATATTGATAAGTCACCACACAGTATTGGAAAATGCCTTCTACCACATATAATACATTTTATGAATGCTTTGCATCTCTTTATACTATGATAGGGTTTCAGACAACCGAAGCAAGCATTCTTATTTGTAACAATTTCCTTTCTTTCTGTTATAGAAAGTGCTCGTGCCTTGATGCAGTCTTGGCTCGAGTGTGACTTGCCCCCACAAAATATACAATTTTGAGGTTTCTTACCATGTTTATCCGCAGAAAAAATTGTCGCAGCGGTAAATGGATTTGGCTCACCTCCTCCGTGTTTATTTTTCTCCATGGATGGTTTACTTCTGCTGTAACTCTTGGATTCCTTCTCAGCAGCAAAACTTGTTCTGGCTAGGCTTATACGCTCCTCGCTTTCCACTTCAGTTCGGAGAAAATCTAGTAAAATATTCAAATAATTAATATTTTTGTCTTTATCACTTGTTTTCAGATCTTTGGTGTGAATGTTATTACGATGTCTCTCCCACGCTCTTAAGGTTTCTTCAGGTAAGGCAGATTCAGCTAACGGGTACAACATGGCAGCATATTTATCAGTAGTTACACCCAATGATTCTAAAGCTCTCAATTGTGTTTGTAGTTTATCAAATAAAGAAGATAATGACATACCTGTTTTATTTGTGGCTTGATTCAAGACTAGATTCAATAGCTCCCTAACGTAAACTTCAATGAGGAATTCATCTCTTGCGAATCTGATTTTAAGTTGTTCCACAGCTTTTTCATAGTTTGATGCAGACGGTGGAAAACTATCAACTAAAGCTTTCGCTGCGCTACCTATCTCCATAGACTGTAACAGATATTGGAATTTGTCCTCTGTGTCAATTTCATTATCTTCGTGAATTTTGCGGAATTGACCCCAAAATCCTATCCAGTTTCGAACGTCTCCATTAAATTTTTTCAACTCAAATTTTGGCAATTTGAAATGTCTCTTGGCGTTTGATGTCTCTGTCCCAGCTACGTCAAAACTTGTTCCACCTCGATTCTTCTCATTTACTAAGGCAAACTCACATTTCGACCTATACATTATCAAATACTCACGAAACTTCTCTACTGCTTCATACTCCTTTTCCAATTCTTCGTCATCATCATTTTCCAATGTCAGCATACGTATATTCTCATCAAAGATGAATAATCTGGACCCCTTATCTTCAATTTGGGCTAATCGGGTAACAATATTGTCCTTTCTCAACGGCTGGGCATTCAATTCAATTTCTAATTCATGGCATGACTTGGTGAATAATTTTCTCAGCATATCCCGTTCTTTCTTCACCTTAGATAGATTCTCCACAGTAAGTCCTGTCACGGTCGCCATTTATGTTAGATGTGGAGATTTTGAAGAAATACGGGAATAAAATTATACCTTTTTTCTGACGTTTTATATTTTTCAAATTGTCAATCCATAATAATAATCATAAACAAATTATGTATCTAACATAACTGAAAATCAAAATACAGGATGTTTAAAATATCGCAACTCCAACAAAATTGGTGCCAAGTATATATTTTTTCAGTTTCTTTTTGTACATATTGCGCGAGTTTATTTCAAATACTTCGTTTTTATGTTTTTCGGGTAGAAAGTTGAACGCTTTGACAGAAAGGTAAGTAAAGCTTCTCTGTCCAATTTTTTCTGTTGATAAAGGTATTTTCATGAAGTTTCCAGTTTTTTGTCTTGTAGAGTATCTATGATCCACATTTTCAAGGAGAGCTTTGTGAGAATAAAGGTGGAGGATTAGATTGTAAAATAATATTTGACGAATACTCAGGACTTCTGCTTCTGCATATAGAGATTCACTAGAATAAGTGGGGTCTTTACTGAGCATGATTTTCAGAAGGCGCTTTTGTAGATTTTCAAGTTAAGTTAAATGTACACTAGCTGCTCCACCCCATGCTGAAATTCCATATTGCAATCTAGATTCAACAAGTGCCGAGTATATGATTTTCAGGTGGTAAGTGTCCAATATTTTTTTGTAATATTTTAATTTGTATAAGAAGCCCCGTATAGTTTTTGTCACATTATTAATATGTATGTCCCATCTGAGATGGTTATCTATTGTTACACCCAAGTATTTGATATCATTTCTAGATTCTATTGATATGTTACTATTTTTAATATTCAAGAGTGTGTATGGTGGCAGATAACTTTTGTATGATGTAAATGGGATAAAATTTGTTTTGTCTGTATTAATCGTTAGTAATTTGTGATTAAATGATGTCATAATTTGAGATAGGTCACTTTCTGCCTTCATTCTCAAATCATCCCAATTTTCATCCTGATAAAATATGGCAGTGTCATCTGCATAACTAATTATGTCTCCAGTGGTTCTCATGGTGAGAATATTATTGATATAAATCGTAAACAGTATTGGTCCTAACACTGTTCCTTGTGGGACACCATATTCGACATCTTTCTCATCACTTCTAGTTCTTTTTATTTCAACATATTGTTTTCTGTTTTTTAAGTAGCTTTCCATAAGTTTATGCGGGGTACCGCGAATTCCCATATTTTCGATCACTTCAAGCAATTGTAAATGACTTACAGTATCGAAAGCTTTCGATAGGTCGAGAAAGACGCACAGGGAGGGTTTACATTTGTCCATTGCTTCATTTATTTTTGTAGTCAGATGTAGTATAGCATCTTGAGTTGATTTGCCCTTCCTAAAGCCAAATTGACGTTCGGAGAGTAGTTGTTTTTTTCCCAGAAAGTTTTCCATTCGACTTTTAATTATTTTTTCAAAAATTTTTGCGAACACCGATATCAAGGAAATGGGTCTATAATTTTGCACTTCATATTTATTGCCTTTTTTATATATTGGTTTGACTACAGCTGTTTTAAATTCTGATGGACAAGTGCCTTCCTTCAGTATTTCGTTCATCAGGTGTGTTAGTGGCGTTTTTATTTCCTGGGCTATGTTTTTCAGTGTTTCAGCTCTGACCGAGTCAATTCCTGGTGATTTGTTATTCTTTAATTGACTTATAATTTCTACAATTTCTTCACCTGTTACTGGGTGGAAAAATATGGAGGATAGGTTTATTTTATTTTTAGGCGGAGGCATAGTTGGTTTGATGATTTTCTCGGCTAATGTTTCACCTACCTTTACGTAATGTTCATTGAAAATATTAGCAATTTGTATTTCATCAGTCACAATTTCCCTGTATCGTTACGAATTTCTTCGATATCTCTTTTCGCATTGGGTTTTCCAATTGTTTCAAGGTATCCACAGTTGTTTTGATGATTTTGAATTTTTTTGTATCTTATCTTTATAGAAGTTTTGTTTTCTGTTTTTAATCAATGTATTGAGCTGATTGCGATAGATCCTAAACTCATTTCTATATAATTCTGGGTTTGACCGATATTTTTTGTAGATTTCATTTTTTCTGTTTATAGATTTTATCAGACCTGGTGTAGCCCATTCCTGTCGTGGTTTCTCGTTGTGTTTTTGTTTTATGATTTTAGTATGTTTGTCTATTTTTGAGATCAAGAGATCAATGAAAAAGGTTGTTGCTCTTTTTACATCTTTTATGTCATATAATTCTGACCACTCATAAGTAGATAGTTCATCCTTTAGCTTCGTATAATTTGTATATTTTTTTGAATTTAATAGACTTTTTTTGCGTTCAATATGTATGGGTAAGCACAGTATTTGGCTGAAATGATCTGTTTTGGTCGTTCTATAAATTATGGATAGTGAGCCTTCAATTATATCATCAGATCTTCTATTCAAGCAAATATGATCAATACAAGATCCCGTGTCACCTTGTTCCCGGGTATTCTTTGTTATCATCGGTGTGAAGTTGTATTCACTTGAGGTGTTGAGATACTCTACCACGACAACATCTTCATCCAAATGTGTGTTTATATTTATATCACCTATTAATAGTTGATGATCTTTGGCATAATTTTTTGTTTTCTCTAGGTATTCCCTTGAACACTCAATGAAATTTTCTTTATTGCTTTCTGGTGGTCGGTAAAAGGCAGTGACGAGTATTTGTTTTTTGTTATGTGTTATTTTTATTTCTATAGTTGTACATTCTCCAATTTTGACTATATCATAATTATATCTGAAACTATTATTGATATAAACTATTACTCCATCGTTTTGATTGATTCCTTCTCCACTATAAAGCAGGTCATATCCTGCTATATTGAAGATGTTAGTATCATACACTTTCCAAGTTTCAGATAAAACCATGATGTCAAATTTTTGTGAGATCTGATCAATATTTAATAAGAATTCATCCAAATTTTTTCCAATACTTCTAATATTTTGATGTATTACTTTGAGGTTGTCATGTATACATATGTAACAATAAACTGAAAATGATTCAATTCATGTTCTCGTAACCTAGCCATTTCATCTAACGTGTCACCATTACATGGAACCCTCCCTATTAGCCTGGAGTAGTCAAGATCTTCTATTTGGATACCATTCAGTGACTTTCCACGACATAGGCCTGACCGGCAGCAAAGAGCTGCGGACCCAAATAAATGACTGCATTATCTACCGTGCAGCCTTGCATTTGGTGCATGGTCGATGCCCAACTCAGGATTGAGGGCAGCATTCGCCCCTCAGCGATACCAAAGCTGTATTTTGCAGAAAACTGTATCGGAATTGGTTCAATTATATATATTGTTCAACTATTTTGAACAGCCGCTATAAATGTGTAGATGGCTTCATATGTTCTCCTCGCACAGGTGGTAACTGCATCAAATCACAGAATAATAAAACATTAATAGTCCGGTCAATCTAGACATTCGAAGGTGCATAAAAACAAGCTGAAAATTGGTAAAATTGTTCAAAACATAACTATAAATAACATTTTCGAATTCCCCATCATTCCCGTGTATGGAAAAAAAATTACTCGAGGTCAAAAGTCGAATAAATGAGTTTTTCACGATTTTCAGCAAAACGGTGAGTTTTATCATAAAAGTACTGTCGTAAAAAATTTTAGATCATGCAATTATCTATAAAAAATGTATCAAAGCTTCTTTTCCTAGGAGCCACCGTATCTGAGATATAACGATTCAAAAAGTTGTAGAAGTTATTATCGTCATAATGTGCACACGTTTCCACGCTACCTATGAGGTAGTGTACTCAGCGCGTTTTTTTAAAGTGGTTTCTCCAGTAGGCCTACTCCATGGGTCAGTTGTGATCCTGTTCAATTTGAAACTATTGCAAAATAACGGAAATTTTCAATGATTGGAAAAGATGAAAGCGATGTAAATTTAAAAAAGTGGTGAAGTTCATTCGTCTGATTCGTAACCTTCAAATTCTGCTTGATCTTCTTCTCATTCTCCTTTGTATAAGACGTTTAGACCCGACCCTCCGAGGAAAAAAAACTGCGAGGCCTAATTGTAATTTAGACTTAAAAGACCTTGGTCGAACAGCAGTCATGATACAATGGCAAATATTTGTGCATATTAATTTTAAATGATCTAAATTTGATCGTTTATTTTTTTCAAATCACTCGTTCCACAAGATATGTCAACGATTCTGGGATATCATTATCAAAATCTTCAAACATGCGACTTGGTGGAGGGTAGTTAGAATTATCAAATACTGCGGTTTGAATATCATGATGATTATCCACTAAGCATATGAATGTTGATGCTCCTGATTTCTCAGTGATGATAAGTTTATCACCATACTTCAGTTTTAGTCGTACTTTAATTGTTCTGTTATCTAGAGTCGTAGTTTTGCAAACATTCTGTGATTCGCTCAAAGTGGACTGACAGTCATCGCTATTTTCAATGTAAGTAAATATTTCCTCCATTGCCAGATCCGTAGCTTCGTCCTTAAGACGACCGATTTCAGCTCCAGTGGAAGGTTTTAGGAAAGTAACATAGCAATATCGATGATACTTAGCTTCAGCAGCAACTAAAACATATTCAAATTCGACTCGAGCAAGAACAGCTTTTGCTATAGCAACGTCACGAATCCGAGCTTCTTGTTCTTCGCGTTGTCTCTTATCAGCTGCAGCAATAGATTACTTTCGAGTATAATTTTTACGACAATTTTCATGTATTGTCACAGATTTCTGATTTTCGAGATATTCCGAAAATTCATCAGCCCTTTCGATACTTGCATTAATTAATGTCTTCATACCACGTTCAATGGTAACAACTTCACTTTCAGTTAAAAGTTTAGCACAAATAAACAATATTCTGACATTTTTGTTATAAAACTCAAAACAGCACGATATAGGTTAGGATAAACACGTGTTTTCACTACAGCGTGGTACTCAAGACTAACGGTATTTCATTTATTATAGCAGGTATAAGACCCTAGCCACGCACACAATAGAACAAGAGACAGATGTTGTCTCGAAGTTACACTAGCGTATAAATTAAGGGACTGGGTTTCATTTTACCTGATATTCTTATAGTTATAACTTATGTATATTTTATATTTTGAGTATAAGTTACAATGACGGATATAAAAGAATTTCAACATATATAACAACTCTAGAGATGTATATGGCGTACTAATGCATATTATGACGATAACAACTTTCACAACTTTTTGAATCGTTATATCTCAGAAACGGTGGCTCGTAGGAAAATAAGTATAGATTTATTTTTCATAGATAATTTCATGGTCTACAATTTTTGTCTGAAGTACCTTTATGATAAAACCCACTGCTTTGCTGAAAATCGCGAAAAACTTATTTTTCTGACCTTTAACCCCGAGTAAAATTTTTTCCATACACGGGAATGATGGGGAAGTTGAAAATTTTATTTAAAATTATGTTTTGAACAATTTTACTGATTTTCAGCTTGTTGTGATTTTATGCACCTTCACTCTCATTTTTTGGTCTAGATTGACTGGACTATAATGGCTGCAAAGAATTCATTGGGGCTTTTCAGTTGTCTTAGACAAGAGTCGATCATGCACAGCATTTCATAGGAAACCATGGAAATTTCTTCTCTGAAAATAAATTCAACGTTTTGCCATTGTTGACGCATTACTCTTAAATAGTTACCAGTAAGAAGTGGCATATTGACGATTGTCCATCTTTTTGTACAGGTAATTTTAGTAGACGATGTAATGTGGATCCAGCGACCAATCGTGCTGCAACTCCAGTGAGAGCACCATCTTCAACTACTAATTATCCGTAACACCGGTTAACTTTTAACAGGTTGAATGGAAAAGTTTCACCAGTGCCTGCTCCACCAGTTACGAAAATTCTCCCTTGTTGTGTTTTGCCATTAAGTTGAACCTGTATACTCTGTGTGATAAAATGGAATATATTCAAGGTTCGTTGTGTCGTTTGGAACTGCTCATTATTCATATCTATATATCTGGAAATTCTTCTTCTTCGCCTCTCTAGTTGTTTCGTAATTTGAAATGCATGCACTTGATTAAATGCATTTTTAAGCTGTTGGTCACGCTCTCTATATTGCTGCATATGCTCACTTATTGCCTTCAGTTGGTCTTCTTCGCTTATGCTATGTTTTCTGAATGGAGCTGATGGAATTTTTCGTTCTCTTTCAGTGCCCTATCAGATATTTTAGCGAATGTGCTGAAATACACTGATGAATTCGCCATATTTTGAAACGAAAATTATGATGTAAAAATCTAGTGCTTTCGCCATATTTTTGAAATGAATTTTTTTTTACGATCCAGGTGAAAATACCAGGTCATAGCTATGAAATCATTGTATTGTCAGCGGTTCTCAATATGTATGCAAAATTTCGAATACTTCAGACATCTGGAAGGAGGTGAAAATTAAATCCAAAGATTCTATTTTATATATAGATACATAAATACATATATGCATACATACAGGCGAAGTTAATATAGCCTGTATAAAAAAATAGAGTGATATTGAAATATTTCCACTCCATTTCTAAAGTTGAATGCCATCTACACATTTCATCTGGACATGTAGGATGTTATCAAAGAAAACAAAAATTGAAGTACTTCTATTGGAATTGTGAATAATATTGAGTCTCGATTTTTATAAATACACTTCTCAAAATTTACGGAGCAATACAAAAATTGCCACGATTTCATAGGTAATTTTCTTGCGAACCGTCAATATGATTTGGATATGTCTCCTGTAGATTGTAGATTCTTTTTTCATTGAAGAGCCTATTATTAAAATTTCTAGTTGAGTAAAGGTTTCTAGTACATACAGGGTGCAAGACTATTGACGGGTTTTCTGTTTATACAAACGGAGGTCTACTAGACTGGAATTGTAACCTCATTTTTTCCGAATAATTTGTTGTATGATTCACGTCATTATCTCTGTTATTAACTGAGCTATACGGTCAAAAATTCAAGAATACCAGTTTAAACAACAAAATTTGAAATATGAACAACAGAATTAATAATAATAAAAATCAATGATAATAAGAAAGAAGTAAGAAATGAAAAAGATAACGAAGGGAATTGACACAGTATTTTTCCACCTCTCTCTCTAATGATGGATTCACATCGATGGTGTTCATACCTGAATCCTCACGTCTCATCAGGTATGCGAGTGATGGTTTGAAGCCAAAAATGATATATTGGACATAACAAACGATCATCAAACCTATGGTCACCAATGGATCATTATTATGGTGGGTAAAAATGCAGCAGCAGTCGACACAAATCAAGCTGCAAATAGTGCAGCAGTTAGCCTGTCTGGGAATCACAAGGGCAAGGTTCACATGCTCCACTGCAATGAGTACCTCCAGAAATCACCAGACATCAAACGTGAAAAGTGGAAATCTGACTGGACATCTGAAAATTCTGGCAAATATTCCCCTAGAATCCAGGTAAGAACCATCAGATATTATGCCAGCTAGGCATGACTCCAGAGTGCATTTTGAAGTGGTCATAAACAATCACCCAATATGCACAACGACGGGCCTCAACTCAAAGCCCAATAATTTTTTTAGCAGAAATCCATGTTATAGAAATTAACACCCAAATTAGCTTAAAGGGGGGCAAAAATTGATATCCTATTAGATAGCCATGCAGCACCAAAAGCTCTGTTCACATGTGGATATAGATTGACTTAGTACTGCAAACTCTCCCTACCTACGAACAATCAGGTCACTCTCATATGGGTGCGAGGTCACGAGGACATCAAAGGCATTGGGGAAGCAGGTAGCCTTGCCAAAGAAAGGGCAAATACTCATTTCCCTGGCGCAGAACCCTTCTGTGGTCTTTCTAAAGCCCACATTGAGGAAGAGTTTTGGGGCTTATTCAAGGCTTGCATAGCATTGCGACATATACCTATTAAGTGCCAGAAAGAAAGAGTGATAAACATACTTAATATTGGAATATCCCATACCATTGGTCATCTCAGTGGATGATCTTCTGGAAAAGCTAACGTCGAAAGGCATACATTGCTCAGGATGGTCTTGCAATCATCCCCAGAGTAAAATTTTCCAAAATAGTGTCAGAACACACACACTGCTCTAAATATAACTATTAAGAAGAAAAACTAACTGTGAACCCTCACCAAACTACAATGGTACCATGCACAGAAGGGAGGATACTGAGATGACTAGTGTCACCAGTTCTACACGGAGTGGTAATTTCATTTGCACAAGACGCAAAATACCCATAAGTTGACATGAAACCAACAAAAAATGGTTCAAAAATGCATAATTACTTTCAGCATGTGCAGAGGAATGTACGGAAATAACTGTGAGCTGCAACCTAAAATGATCATATGGCTGGTTTGTTGGCATGGAGGCCAAAGACTCAGGGACGATCCAACTGCTTGCCTAGGAGCTTCTGAAGCTATGAGGACCACCCTAATAGCCGCCTCAGAAGTCTTGCTGAACCTGCCATCACTATACAATTATATATCCAAGGTGAAGCCAAATCAAACACTAGCAGACTGTCAAAAGAGCGGGCACCTATAAACAGAATGCACAGAATGCTATATAAAGAGTGGGGAAACGACTCCTTCATGGGAATGCCATCAGACGAAACATTCTTGGGGGGGGTCTTTGAAAAACACTCCAATCGGCCAGTCGGAAGATTCTCTATACGGACCTGAATCATTTTGTGGCCCTGCGAAAACTGTGCTAATAAGTACCATGCAAACATAGATGCGAAACGCATCAATGGAATCGTGGGACAAGCGAAAGCGTTCATTGGAAAACTGAAGCAAACATTCACTGAGTATCAACGACGCCAGAAAAGAAAGACAACTAGTTTTATGGTTGGTCTCCCAATACATTTGACTTAAATACAAACTTTTTAACGAAAAATTAAACCAACAAATACAGAACTAAAAAAGCCTCAATAACTCAGTCTCAATAACAAAGCTTCTGAACTAATGTAAGTAACTAATTTTGAGTCGTAGCCAAAAACAAACAAGAAAATGAATTGGGTAAGGCGTAAAATTATGGCATCGAGTTGCGCGGTGACATTCTGATGATTTTTTTGAAGTAATTTAATGATCTTCGTTGATTTTTCGTTTGGAGTCGACTCAAAATTAGTTACTTACATTAGTTTAGAACTTAGTTATTGAGACTAAGGAGGTTTATTTCATTTTTTAATTTTTAGTTCCGTATTTCGTCGGTTAAATTTTTTGTTGGAAGTTTATATTAATCAATAATTTGTGACTGAAATCTACTTATTACTACCTACTTGTTTTTTGAATATTTGCAAAATATTTACCTACCCACCTTACTTCAACTATAACCAATTGAATAGTATGATTATCTACTCTTACTATTTGTTGTAATATAAATAATTTTTGTTGTTCTGGTTAGTTTATTTCATTATTCTGTATATCATTCCATCCTCTCATAGAATATATTGATTGTGACGGATGTAGGAGAACAAAAATAATGACAGTAGCGATGTGTCATTGTCAACTACATATGTGTGCCAATGTTCAAAAGTGAAAAATCAATTATCCCCCATTTTTCTACCCGTAAGGGTGGATAATTCCATTCGAAATCCAAATATGATCAACTATGAGGTATACTCTATCTAATAAAAAAAGAATGATCCAAATCGAAGAACCCAGTACAAAGTTGCGTGATAGAATCGGTTAATGGACCAGAATTGAGAGAGTGAGTGATCAGTATCCTTCATTTTGCTACCCTTAGGCATGAATTTCATCTTTCATATTCGAATGGGACCAACTTCGAAGTACACCCTATACACTGAAGGAAAAAATATCGGAATCGGACGTCTCAGTAAAAAGTTATGCGTGGTAATACATAAAAAAAATATATACGCGTCGACTAGAGAACCTCCTCCTTTTTGGTTTCGTTGGTTGAAAATACATGAACAACATCGGACCTGCAGAGAAAACAATATGTAGTTTCTCCTAGAAAGATGGGAAACCTCAGTGCAATTACTGTGCCGGTGGAAAAATCATAACCTTCCAAAATTCATAAGAGTCCGTTCTGTGAAGTCTAGTGATGAATATGGGGCTGGACAAGGAACTCTAACAACATAAGGGCACACACGATAGCTCTGGAAAGGTCGAAGTGAAGAGGATTCTACCGTACAAGCCCCAGAAAACAACTCCAATCTAATTTTGTCGCGAAGTGTAGATCATAAAGCACTTAATCATTATTTTATGAATTAGATTTTGGCATTTAAGAACATGAAATTACTCTCACCCACTGCTGATATTTTCCGTAATCCCTAGAAGCCTTGGATGAATTGATGGTTACCTGAAAAAAATAATCGAATGATTGTTTTTTCTTATGGATGAATATATACATGATAGAACATATTGATATTTTTATTTATTGAATGGATTATTTCAGTTGATGAAATTCAAAAAGCTCAGAGAAAAATATGGTTTGATTCAATGTGTCAAACAATAAGTTTTGTATTATAAAAAAATGATCCGAAGAAATTTTGCACTATTGTTCAGAATATCAACTGGTTTCCGATGGAAGTGCTCAATATGTATATTTCGAAATAATTATTGCATAGACAAGAGAAAAATTATGTAGAACAATGCTGTCGCGCATACCATGACAAACTCCAACTTTCGATGCACTCTATATGGTTTATCCACTGCACAATCTCCCCAATTTATATATGCGAAGTACAGTGGTGAGCTAGTTCCAAACTCCAGAAGCATTATTGATTTGGTATTATAACGTTATCTCGCAAATGTGAACAAGGTGGAACTGAATACTTGAAAAAAAAACACTCGACAAGAGTAAAACTCATCCATATGGGATTACTGACATTACTGACTTCAGTAGTAGATAGAATGAGTTGTTCATGGAAAATCATTTGACTTGACTCCAAGACATATATGGAGACCATACAAACAGATTCTTACTATTGTGATGTTGATCGCTAATCCAACCAAATGCTGAACACATAATTGGTTTTCGCCATATTTTCATAAAAGTCCAATATATCTGAGTTCAAAATACTTTTTGGAGTCTGTTTCACTACAATTGAAATTACTGAGCACATTGTACCCCAAATGCAGCTACGGGGAAACACTTTCCCTCCTTTGTAAAATGAAAGTTCGTATGAATTCGCAAAGATGAAATCATATCAATCCATCAAGGGTCGACGAATCGATTATTATTCACCTGAAAATTCTGGAACAAACCCCGACATTTTGAGACATTCAACTATCTGAGCATTCTATCAATTTTTGTAATGAATTAGAATCCACGAGCTCAAGGAATCAATGGACTGAATATTACCCGTCATATGAAATTATAATTTCCTATATTGAAAGCTGTCATATTCCACATTCTCCGTTGATTCATACACAATAATTGTTTTTCTCCATCAAAAACATGTTGATTGGATAATATTTTCCTAGATAATTCAATCAGAAATGTCTTTGATAATGATACTCCAACATAAACTCCAACAAATTGAGAGTACTTATCTTCAGTTTTTCGCAAAAATTATTTCAGACCTTAACTCTTATTTAAGTGGAGTATTATGAATTTGAGGTTGGATTTGTTTGTCAGTTGATCTGTCCAAACAATTATATGCAAAAAGTATGATAACATATCAGTGGATCCACGACATCGATTCGATCAGATAATATGCGGTTGCCTGACTTAAAAATTGGGATTATAAGTGAGTCTTTCCACTGTCCCGGTATTTTCTCACTTGATAGATAGGGTTAGTGGGGGAACAATATATTGATGTATATTTGTTATAGTTTTTACAAGTTTATCTCGACCAGGAGAACATTTATTCTAAGATTTGATATATGAATAATCATTTCATTTTCTCTTACAGGTTCTATAAAAATGGTGGAGTCATTTCTATCGCTTTCCGGAAGGTTTTGCTGCAAATTAATTTTCTGTATTTTTTCAGACATTCTTATGCCAATGTTGGTGAAAAATTCATTCAGAATGTTTGCTTTGTTTTTAGTATTCGTTATCGTTTTCCCAGTTTCGCTGTTTATTGGGATGTTTTCTACTTGTTTATTCGACTTCTTATTGCGATCTGTTATATCATTGATAACTCCCAAAATGTTTGTGTAATTTTTTCCTGCTTCTGTTATTTTATTTTGATTAATCCATTTTTTGTTTTTTTATTAAGGCGTTGAGTTTATGCCTATAGTCTTTTTATTCCCTTACTGTTTGGCTAGAAAAAAAAATAATTAGATTTTTTTTAGGCGATTTCTATGCTCGATAGATGTAGTGAGGTGGTAATAACTAACTTTTTCAAAGGTGACAGTCGAATTGCTCCGAATGTTCCTGTTGAGAATGTTGAAAAGGTCTTCGAAGGCCATATAATGGAAGCAAGATTGATAAATGAGGTGAGTTATATTCGCAGAAATAAGACTTTTCCATGCAATACCACGTGGAATCTGAACCTATTGCCCATTGGCGCATATCAATTGCATTCGATATCAAACTCGAATAATAATTTTTTGTTTTATGTCGGATCATTTCCGTTCCTTTGGATTGATTTTTCATGGGAATGACGAGTACCCTTTTTTATCAGGAATGTCCATATCGTTGGAAATAAACTCCAAAATCATCGTCGTCAAAATCATTGAAAGAAACATATTTTCCATACATATCACGCCGACCTGGGCTATATGTAGGTAGATAGCAATATGTTCGTCTATATTCATGCTTACTCCCTTGATAACCCGATGACGAAGGATATACACTGTGTCCGTAAAGTATGGAACAAATTCATTTTTAGCTAAACAGGTCATTTTAAGAAATGATACTGAAACACGTCGATTTTTGATGTTAATTTACCGTATTTTAAAATAATAATCTAATATACAGGGTGAATTACGTTCGAGTAATGACGTCACCGTCATTTTTTTTAAATGGAACACCCCCATTTTGTCTCAATTTTCGGATTACTCTAGCTGAGCTGATTCCAAAGATGTATCACATGTTGATTCCAATTGGTACAGGGTGGACAAAAATACAATAGTTTTGTGTGTGCTCATAAAGTAACGCATAACATTCTTTATTAGGTAAATCAACAATATTATCAAAAATACTTATTGTCTAGCGGACAGAATATGCTGGAATACATGACTTTATAAATGTTCGAACTGCAGCCCTTGCTGTATTTGGACAGTAACCCAAACGGTGTACAAATTCTTGTTGAACCTTTGTGTATGGTTTCTTGCGTAATATTGTTTATTTCTGTTCGAATTTTCTCTTGTACATCTGCAATATTTGCTGGTTTCTGTTTTATAAATAACATTCTTCAGATGGCCCTCAGAAAATAATCCAAAGGATTTGAATCTGGTGACCTCGCTGGCCATTCAGTGGGTCCACGTCTACCAATCCACCTGTTCGGAAAAATTTCATCTAGGTACCTTCTAACATCTACAGCATAATGTGGAGGTGCAACCATCCTGTTGAAACCATAAACTTTCATCAAAACCTCAGGATTACGTCTGCTGGGAAACAAATTACGTAAAGAGGTACGAGATACCCCTTAAAAACTCAAGGTACGTTGCCCCGTTTAAATTACCTTCGAAAATAGGGTCCGATGATTGATTTCGTACAATTCCAGCCCATACATTTACCTTTTGAGGGTATTGTGTATGATGCTCACGCATCCAGTGGGGGTTTCCTTTGCCCAGTATCTACAATTTGACGGTTAACCTCACCATTTAACATGAAAGTGGACTCATCAGAAAAATAATGTTTTGTATCAAGAGAGGGTCTCGGTGACATTTATCCATCATTTCTTCGCAAATTGGAGTCTTCTATCGGGATCATCGTCGTTTAATTCTTACAAGTTTGATTTTATAAGGATGCCATTTTCAAGCTTCAATAGTTTGTGTACCGTTGTTTTGCTAACACCGATATAGCGACTAACCCTTTACGAACAGAAGTGTGCGCATCTTCTTCAAAACTCAGTAAAACATCTAATGCTGTATCAGCATTTGCAGGGGACGACCTGATTTGCGTACATTTTCAACATTACCAATTTCTCGAAATTTCGTTTCAATCTTACTGACTGTTGAACGCTTTTAGGTCTTTCTGGATATTTATCATTAAACAAATTGCACACTTCCATCTGAGTTCGCGATCTGTCTCCATACCCAATCATCATAAGTATTTCAATTCTTTGTTTTACACTTAACTCCATTTCTACTTCCAATTAAATCTAGCAATCATTCGAATATTCACGAATACCAAAAATATTGTAGTACTAAACTGTCACTGAACATCAATAAATTACTAAACAAATAATGACATTTCCCAAAAAAGTAGACGACTATGTTTTTTATAAATAGATAAGAAATATTTTTTGTCATATTCTGTCTGCTAGACCACAAGTACCAAACATGTTTGGAAACAGTCATTTTATTACTCTAAACATGTAGCAAACTACGGGGTGTTACATTTAAACCAATTGCCGCTAGACAATAAGTATTTTTGATAATATTGTTAATTTACCTAATAAAGAATGTTACGCGTTACTTTATGAGCACACACAAACTATTGTATTTTTGTCCACCCTGTACCAATTGGAATCAACATGTGATACATTTTTGGAATCAGCTCAGCTAGAGTATTCCGAAAATTGAGACAAAATGGGGGTGTTCCATTTAACAAAAATGACGGTGACGTCATTACCCGAACGTAATCCACCCTGTATATTAGATTATTATTTTAAAATACGGTAAATTGACATCAAAAATCGACGTGTTTCAGGATTATTTCTTGAAATGACCTGTTTAGCTAAAAATGAATTTGTTCCATACTTTACGGACACAGTGTATATCCTTTGGTCGCCGTTTAACCTAATCAGTCCTCAACAAATAACATGTCCCCAAATCTACTACTGCATCCACAACATCTCGTCTGCAATGATGACACCATAATTTTGCTGTGTACTACATATATGGAAATAATCTATCTTTGTATTAAACAATCCGAAAATAAGCTGATAATTCTGATACATTATGGAAAATGCAAGTTATCTATCTTGTTGATTCCTTATATATAATTAGAACCCCATACATAATCCTATTATACCTCATTTATAATAATGAATGTGTATTGGAAAGTTTCCTGGCCCGGTATATCAAAATTGATAGAATCATTCCTATACATAAAAAAAACGATATCACAATTATACATAATCACAAAGCGATTAGGATCCCATCATTGATAAGTGAAGTCATAAAAAAATGTGTTGACAAAATGTGTCTTCCAGTGGCTCTGGATATTGTATCCAAACATCAACATGGTTTTCCTCACGCACAACGACGGAGAGTGCTTCAAATTCATTATCAATATATTTGCCATCACTCGATGGAAGGATGTATGTATGTGCATATGTGAGTACTTTTCCTTAATTTAACGAAAACCTTTGATACTTTCAGATCATTATAATTGTAGGCAAATTATATTCAATAGGATTGATTCAGGGCTACACTCACATGGCCTGCATCAAATCTGCATGCAGGAAGGTATAAGTATTTATAAATGGATATTGGAATTCCATTCGTCAATTATACCTAAACACGAGTACATTTTTGGGTCACATGATTCAACACTAGGGGCTAATGTTGACCCTCAGGGGTGTAGGAAATGCATTACTAGTGAATTGAAATGGAATAACGTCCATGCAATTATGTCCGAGACACCTTCCTACAAATCTTGAGCTCTATATGAAACGTTATCTTGACGATGGAAGATAGTGACTAAAGTTTATCTTTCAGTCGCAGATGATTCTACATCTGATTTTATGGACATCCTGTATATATTCTCAACAAATCAAATTGAAGAAAGTTATCAAAGTAGCTGATTGGCACACTAAGGAAGAGTTCATAGGAATAGTATAGTATTATGAATTAGATTGATTGATTTGAATTTCCATTTTCATGAAAATTTTGAACTGAATCAAATCAAAAGGAAACCAGTTTCATTTTTCTTTTGATCTGTGTTAGATAACATAGAAATATTAGGCAGGATTTGGAAGATTCGTAACTAACAGCTTTCATACGAAGAACTGTATTTTTCAATAAAATATATGTAAATATATTGTGAAATCTATGTTTTCATTGGTTCCTATTATCATATCTGGAACGCAATATGAATTGGAAACTGTAATACCTATCCCCACCTCTCATTCATATAAAATTGATTTCACCGAAGTAATGTGGAAATATGTGAAACTTCAAGAAATTCACATTATTGTAGTATGCCTTAAAAATTCAGGAGAAACATTTGGTATTCAGTTAGTTATAAAATTGTTCATTTTTGTAAACACATTCGAATACGTTGATTCGAGAATAATCGGAGAAATATTGTCATAGGCTAGATTCATGAAAAGGCCAACCAACCTGTTATCATAATAATATAATAATAATAATAATATATGTTTATTCTGTGAAATATCATTGTACAAGGCGATATAATAGTTAAATAAGACATTACAAACAAACATGGCGAATCCCACTAAAACCGAAGTTGTGCGTGGGTACTCTTTTGTTGGTGCAAATGCAACGTGTTTAGACAAATTGTAAAGTGCAACATGTGTATATCATCTGGCCCTTGTTCAACTGTACGTGAGCATGTTGATAGGTTATAGAATAGTTGTGAGTGACGAGGATATAAAACTTAACTAATCTAATCTAATCCTAAATCTATTAAGTAAAGTGAAGTATAAAAATAAGTATGAAGTAAGAACTCTCTGTAAAAAAATTCAGTGAACAATAGAAATAAAATAAAAATGATAAAAAATAAAAAGAATATAGTATTATGCTTCGGCTATGAGTAATTATTTGAAATTATATTTTTTTTTCTATGATTAGTTTACGGGAAGCAAACAAATTCATAGACCTCAATAATAATGACATTTCCAAAAAAGGCCGAGATATATATATATATAATATATATATATATATATATATATATATATATATATTATAATATATATATATATATATATATATATATATATATATATATATATATATATATATACATATATATATATATATATATATATATATATATATATATATATAGTGGGTGAAGTGATTGAAACAAGTAAATACTAGTTAGTTACAACTAGCTGTTTTAAAATTTTCTGAAATGGAGGTGGATTACAATTGGCTAAAGGTAGGTAGTAAATACTTGGGAATATCATAATATTCTAAGTGAATACTAGATAGGTAGTAGTAACCAACCCTAGTTAATGCTAACGTGTGCTCATACGACAGAAGGCCATGACACGATGCTCACGCTCTCACATTCCACCTAATCTATCAGCCACTTGAATAACAAGTCTGAACAAGTAGCATTCAACATATACAAATCTCAAGTTGCGGTGTTGTATTTTTCGCGTTTTACGGAGATGTCATCGGATGAAGAGGATAACTTCCCACTGGGGAAGCAGTTGGACAGAAGCTTGTTTGTTTAATTCATTCGTAAAAATCCTGTTGTTCTAGAAATGTCAAAAATACCATCAGTGGTAGATGCAAAGAAGAAGACATGGAAAAGAGTAGCTGAGGATTTTTCTTGTGCTGCAGGAAAGACAGTGGGAGTCGGTCAGCTTTCAAAAACTAAACAATATGAAAACAAGTATGAGGAAAAAACTGACAACACTGCAACAGGTAATGAGCCCATAAAGCTCAATGGGAGCAGGATTCCCTAGATACTATGCAGGAGGAAACGAATTCTGTTTTTTGTGAAGTTCCTCAGGCCTCATCGGCAGGACATGAAACAGTGACGGGGAGTACCGTATTACAAGAGAATGAAAACGCAGAAGAATCATTAAGTGATATGCCAAGGCCTTCCAAGAAAATGAGAAAAAGTGAAAGAATGATCAAGAAGTATGGAAGTGACAACACAAAAGACTCATCATTACCTCGGTTGCAGAGGATTGTTTTGTTAAAACAATTGAAGTAACAGGAAATTTGAATTGAAAGAGAAGAAATACAATTAGTAGAATTGAAACAAAAAATACATATATGTGAAAAAGGTTCTGATAAATCTGAACATTGTACAAAATCAACTCGAACTACTCAGGAAATGAGAGATTCCATAATATAACAGCTTATGGAAAGTTTATTTATTTGTTTCATTATATATAATGTATTCAGTGGAATGAACATATTATTCGTTGAGAAACTGCTTCATTTGAAAAAAATGAGACGTAAAAAAATCTATAGATTCATTTTCGAATCTTACAACTGCTTATAGTTGTCAATCCGTCTACGTTTGGGGTAAACTTCCATCTAACGAACCTGCACGAACATCGCCATAGCTGAAACTTAACTGAGAACTAGTATACCCCAGACAGGAAATGAAAAGTTTCAAGTATTTACTGCGACCGATCATTTTCATTCACCTAAAATATTAGTAATAACTAGACATCATGATATTCCTTAGTTAATGCTAGGGTTAGTTTTTACTTATATTTTTATTCACCAGTATCGCAGTAAATACTAAAAAATAGCTCAGTTTCAGCAAATACTTCTTTTTATTCACTTCACCCATTAATAACCAGAAAACGAATAGAAAATGATAGCCATTCACAGAACAAACAAACATAATCGTGAGTAAAATCAACCCTATCGTTACTGTATTCAGTGAAATGAACATATTATTCGTTGAGAAACTGCTTCATTTGAAAAAAATGAGACGTGAAAAAAACCATAGATTCATTTTCAAATCTAATAACTGCTTATAATTGTCAATCCGTCTACGTTTGGGGTGAACTTTCATCTTACGAACCTGCACGAACATCGCCATAGCTGAAACTAAACTGAAAACTAGAATACCCCAGACAGCAATTACAGTCCACATTAGGTATTATTATGATGAAATGACGGAAATCAATCCACGACTATGGAAAACAAGAAAGAGCGCTTCCGTAATTTGTTTACTGCTTCTCATGTATTGACTCCACGAGGAGAAGTTAATGTATTGAAAATATGTGGTGTCGTTCTGCAAAAAAATTAAATGTCCACTATCTTCACTTTGGAGTTCCTCTGATAAGCCACTCATACTGTTCAAAAGTCTATTTTTAAATGCTGTTACCACCAACAAACGAACGCCCAGGCTAACGTTTCTTCTTTTCCGTTGTAAGTACAAAATGTTTTCATTGTCGCTCGACATTTCTACCCAGTCGCATAGAACCCTCCCAAACGGTATTGGAACTCAAATCTGAAGTTTGGTGTGGCCATTCCCCAACGCCAAACCCCAACGTACAAATGCTTGAATTCATTTGCTCGGCGTTGGAATCTCGGTCTGTACCGGCTTTATGGGGCAAGACAAACCACCGCAAGGATGGTCAATTTCTCTCATCAAAATATTTTTTTTTTCAAATATTTCATTAGGACTCCAAAACTCAACAAATCTCTCATTGAAAGCAGTATTTTTTACGTAGGTTTCCCAGCACATAATAAATGAATAGTGAAAAATTCAAATTTCTTTCTAAAGATTTTCTCACAACTAGGTGCTTGTAGAGTATTCCATATTGTCCTAACATGCAATGCTAATATACATCGGGAAACAGGGACCTAAATTTTGTACATGCAGAAGCTTCCAACACTTTGATGAACAACTCTTTCAAAATGACCTCTTTCATATTCCATTCTTTGGAATATATGATCAAGATGACATTGACACAGAAGTTTCTTTTCTTGTCAACTTGCTGCTGGACTCATTTGACAGACATGCACCTATTGTAACATCGGGAATAACGAAAGATAAGGCGCCTTGGCTAACTTATAATCTGAAACAAATGATGAACACTCGGGAAAATGCGTTAAAAAATTTCAAACGAACGCAATCTGAGCTACACCTTCAGTTTCACAGAGATATGCGCAATTATGTGAATAAGGCTGTGAAATGGGAGAGAATGGCGTATTTTGTTCAACAATTTAATGGCGTTGATAGAAAAGAGAAATGGAAAATCATGAAAAAATATAGGATGTTGCCCAAATCCAATGAATTACCTGAAAACCTCCAATAAGTCGATTAAATGATTTCCTGATAAAATGCATTCCATCATTCAACCCTTCCCCTGATCTTTTGAATTTTCATGGTACCAACTGCCTGACCAACTCAAAGTTCACATTCAAGGAGATTTTTAATTTTTTTGTGTATGAAACTATTTGTAGTATCAAGACCAATATGCTGTTGGATGCGACAATATAAATATGAAGATGATTGAACTCTGCTGTTCTCACATCAACCCATACATCACTTATATTGTTAATTGTTGTCTGGAAGGGAATTTCATCCCAGAACCGTGGAGAAGAGCAGTTGTGAGACTGGTACCGAAAAAACATAATCCAGTTTAATTCAAGGATTGGAGGGGAACGAGTATTCTTCCAGCTCTATCAAAGATATTGGAACGAGCGATAGATACACAGTTACGGAGACATCTATTACCAACAACTCAATCTGGATTCAGGAAGGGGTACAGCTGTACCACTGCTCTTCTATATATCGTAGACGATATATTTAGGGCTGGAGATCGAAGCTTATGTATGGTACTGTATTGCTGGACTTCAGTCAGGCTCTTGATACCATGAACCATGACTCATTACTAGTTATTCTTCATTATTCAGGGCTTTCAGTTGAAGCGATATCATTATTGCGTGCATATCTCAGTGAGAGACAACAGAAAGTCAAAATCAATAGCAACTGTCACTTTGAAATCTGGAGTTCCTCAGGGATCCATGCTGTCACTTTGAAATCTGGAGTTCCTCAGGGATCCATGCTGGGCCCTCTACTGTTTACAATGTACACCGCAAACATTTTGAATTGCCTTGAATACTGTTCTACACATTTGTATGCGGACGACACCCAACTTCATTATGATTTCCCACCGTGTAGTTGATGCTTGTACGAAAATCAATACTGATTTGAAATCATTCGTGAGAGCTGCTACTGACCATTGTTTATTCATAAATCCAAGAAAATCAAGTTCAATTGTCTTTACACCAAGAAATGATAACAAGATTGCACACTATATGAACATTACGATTAATAATGAAAGACTCGAAATAGTGAATAAAGGAAAAAGCCTTGGTGTCTTGTTAGATTCAAATTTGAGATTCGAAAAACATGAATAAATTGTTCCAACAAGCATATTCATCCATGAGAATATTATATGGAAATAGACATTTTCTTCCTATCGAAACAAAAATAATTTTTGAGTGAGACCCTGGTTCTCTCCTCATCATATATATATATCTTATTTTACCCGAATCTAACTAACAACTACAAACACAAAGTTGAAAACTCATGCGGCTATACAGGGTGTCCCTGGACTTCCCCTTGGGAATGTATAGATGGGGTCAAAATATCACCAGTACTTCATATAACTTTTGTTCCTTGAAGCCTTCGTTACCATGTTACGGGCCCTCAAAGTTAGAAAATGAAAAAGGTTTTCTTTGATAACTTTTGAAGTGAATATTCAAAATCATCTGAATTTTGGTGATTGACTAAACGAATGAATTCCTTCGATGAGCTTTCATGCAGGAGTCAGTTGTTCTGCTACAAAGTCAGGAACGGACTACGCCCGATGGGCCACACCCCAAAACTTTGAAATGACTGGGATTTGTCAATATGTTTTAACAAAACAAGGTTACCTGGACAATTTCCTGAATAAAAGTACTTCTGTGGAAAATCGATCGGAGCAATAAAAATGCATTTTTGTTCGACGACATCCAACCTGAGATGTCTACCATTATTCGAAAAGATTCATTTGTAATGAAATTATAAATGATAGGTACATTGTTCATAACGAACTTTCATCATGCAAACACATTTACCTTACAAAATTCATGGTGTAAATAATCAATCGCAAGCCTCGAGAGCAAACAGAAATGCAAAATCCGCTACAAAAACTGCTCGATATGACCCCCGTCTCTCGCAATACATTTTCTTAGTCGGCGCAAATACCCTCTCTGCACTTGAAATAGCATGCCAGGGTCGTTTCGTTCGACTTCACAATGAAATGTAATTCTATTCAACAGGGCATCTCTGATGTGAATAGGTGTAGCGTAAACGGGGCTTTTTAGATGCTCTCACAGAAAGAAATCCAATTGATTTGAATCCGGAGAACGCGGTGGCCATGAATATGGCCTACCTCTACCAATCCATCTATTGGGGCAAATCTGGCTCAGATGGTCCCGCACAACCAAACTGAAATGGAGAGGAGCGCCATCATGCATAAACCACATATCTCTTCGCATTTGCAATGGAACATGTTCCAAAATTCCATTCAAATCGTTCTGAATGAACTCCAAATAACGTTCTCCATTCAATCGGTCATGTAGAGCGAATGGTCCTATAAGATGGTTTCCTATGATACCAGCCCAAACATTCACGTTGAATTCTCGTTGGTGTTTGGTTTGCAATATCCCATGGGGATTTTCTTCGGCCCATATGTGGAGATTATAAGAGTTGATTACTCCATCTCTACTGAAACCTGCTTCATCAGTGAATGAAACTCAAGTAATGAAAGTCATATCCCATCTTTGCTTATCCAGGAACCAATTGGCATATTCCAGTCGTGCTGGAAAATCTTCAGGTGTCATGGCATGTACCTTCTGGATGTGATATGGGTGGAGCAGTTGTTCCCTAATTATTCTATGAATAGTGGACTTGGATGTATGGAACTGTTCTGATAGGTTTCTGATGCTCATTGAAGGATCATCAGCGACAGCTTCCAAAATATTTTCCTCCAGTACAACGGTACGCACAGCCTCAGGAGCGCCCTCACCACCTCGTTTCGGCAAAACTGAACCTACAATAATATCGAAATAAAACAACAGGCTCCAATTAATTATCCATTAGACATACCTCAAGCTGCGATCGACACGCTCGAACGTTTCTCTTGCCGGTAACGTTCGATTGGGAAAATGCTCGGCATACAGACGACGGGCTTCTGCAGCATCACCAAATGCTTGTCCTCACAATGCATGCATATCTGCATATTCGTTGAATGTAAACTGTTCGGCCATATCGAAACACTTCAAACTGTCCTATTAGAATATTGACGATACAATGACAACGCACCACTCAACGAAACAAAATCGCATTCCAGTTGTCATTTTTTATCCACACTAATTTTATTTCTTTCTACAAGGTGTTTTCGTCAACATATGTGGAAGAAATGGAACATAAATTTATTCACCGGATATTTTTCACCTATTCATGTGCAGCCGTTTTTGTAGTTTATTCATTCGCTTTTTATTAGTTATGTCTTCCTATGTGCGTTCTTCCGGCTGAATTTATCTTCGGGTTAGAGATTTGCTCCCATGAAATTATACTTATCAGTGAAACTCCTCAACATTTGAGCTGTGAATACGAATTTGTAACATCCAAATGTTGAGTTTCACGAGATTCAGATAACACAACACGAAACGTGCTCATTCCACGCGTACATACCAAATATGGACTTAATTCGATATTTCATAGTGAAGTAGCTTGTTAGTTCGAAAACACCACGAATCTACATAACATGATATTTCGTTTGAAAAACTATCTACATTGTGAATGAAACTTTCAATTAGGTACTGTACTTTTTGTTTACGACTTTATTTTAGCATATTTTGTATTATCCCTATCATGAATGTTGTTAAATTAACGTTAGCATTAGTATTTCTACTGTGAAATTTTTTCATTTCAAATAATGGTGGACGATCGGGTTTGATGTCGTCGAGTAAAACTGCATTTTTATTAAGAATCGTTGCTCCGATCGACTTCCCACACGAGTACTTTCATTCAGAAAATTGTCTACGTAACCTTATTTTGTTAAAAACTATTGAAAAATTATCTGTCATTTCAAAGTTTTGGGGTGTGGAGCATCGGGGGTAGTCCGTTCCTGACTTTGTAGCGAAACAACTGACTCCTGCATGAAAGCTCATCGAAGGAATTCATTTTTTCAGTCAATCACCAAAATTCAGTTGATTTTGAATATTCACTTTGAAAGTTATCAAAGATAAACATTTTTCATTTTGTAACTTTGAGGGCCCGTAACTTGGTAACGAAGGCTTTCAGGAACAAAAGTTATATGAAGTACTGGTGATATTTTGAGCCCATCTATACATTCCCGAAAGGAAAAGAAGAAGTCCAGGGACACCCTGTATACGGAATAATGAAGCACTGAAGGATTTCACATTAATTAAAAAAAACAATATGGCTGAGTATGGAAAATAGGAGAATTCTTCATAGTGCATGTCTGTATCATAAAATACTTACTAATAAAGTACCTACATATCTCCTTCATAAAGTAAAATACCGCACGGATGTCCAGAACTTGAACATTAGATTCAAGGAAACTTTGACTACCCCTCTATTCAAAATACAAATGTTCATGCGTTCATTCAGATTGCAAAAATATATAATAATATACCCAGAGAGTTGGAAAAATTGAGCCTAGGCCGCTTCACAGTGGCATTCAAGATATTATTGCTAGAATCAATACAATGACATAAACTGTGAAATGTATAATTTGCTACCTATATGTATAATATGTATCAACATAAATTATTGTTTCCTGGGATTGCGAACTTGGATAATGAGGACAACTTAAGGTTAAGTGAGAGAACAAATCATCATTGAGATTATCGCTGAATGAATTGAACTTCGCCTTTTATTTTCAATATTTGATTCCTAGAAATGATGAGGAATTAGAAATGTAAACAATTTTTCTGATGAAAATAATGAAGAACGTTATTATTATTGATTTTAACAAATGTTCACTTCAATGTATCATTTCGTTCATTCTATTTATACACTGTGTTATTTGTAATATAAAGTATAATTATTATCTTTGAAATTCAATGAAGATGTTCAATTTCCCACATTGATAGTTGAAGAGGTGATTCAAAAATTAAAGAAAATTGTATTTGGGTATACAAAAATAAAAATATCCTTATTTCCCATCCCGCTAATCCATTCAATCCGATATTCGAAGGGACAAAATTACACAAACAGGTGAAACCCTTGATCTTCATGTGCTTGATCAATGGAAATGAATTCCGATACAACGTGAAAGGTGCCCTATTCCCATTGAACTGAACCCCCAAATCAATTACAAGTGTGTAAGGGTAGGTGTTTGTAGATTCGTGCGTAGGAGTCACGTGTTTACACAATTGAAAACCCAAATTGCGGCGCGAGGGTTGATTCGATCCCACTCGACTATAACAACGTTTGCTGTATTCGGTGATAATTTGAGATTATACTGAGCAAAATCTCAACACAATGGTCGGTTGGAATTTAGGGCGAATCACTCACGATTATGAATTGATCTAATAACGTTGTAATACTTGTGGAAACACATCAGACCACTTCTTTTATTCTAGTTAACCTTTGAAAATTTCCGCCAATGATTGTTGGAATCGATAATAATGAAAATGATGAAAGGGTTAGTCATAATAAGGCCATCGAATATTATTATAATATTTAAGAAGAGTTTCCATCAACATTGACATAAAATTATTTTTTTCTACGACTGCCACAAAATACCTTCATTGTATTTTCAATGATGATTTCTAAATGTAGTACATTGTAATACTCCTTTACATTATGCACTAGTTGCTGGGCAACTAGTGCACAATGTCTGAAAAACGCACCGGTAAATTTTCGCAATCTTCGTCACGACAAAAGAGGCGTGGAGTAAATAAAACAAAAGACGCCGTAACCAGGTAACATTGCCGTAACCATACAGACAATATAATCACAAACATAAGTGACAATTCAACATTTCTTTGACAGAACGATATTATGAAGGTATTTCGAAATTAGTTCAGCATGGAAAGTAGTGACAGTGAAGGAAGTTTAACACCGCCAAGTGTTATGGAGGCAGCAAATAACGCTTCATTAAATTTAGTGTCTGAAAAAAACCTAAAGAAAAATACACAGTTTCGTATACCCTATTCATGGACTGGTGCAAAGAACAGAAAACTAGGTCTCGTTCAGAGAGTGTTATGATGGCTTACTTTGGAAATATATCAAATAAATTTAAATTTTCCACTTTATGGGCACACTATAGCATGTTAAAAACGATGCTTAGTATCAATAATGGCGAGGATATCAGTAAATATTCCAAATTGAGAGCATTTCTAAAGCAGAAATCAGATGGATACAAAGCAAAAAAATCTAAAGTTTTCACAACGAAGGAGATTGATACGTTCATCAAAGGAGCCCCAGACAACGACTACCTTGTAGCAAAAGTGAGTTCCACAACAATCAGTTGAATAATTATAATTTGTTTATATTTTTTTATTGCAGGTTGTACTTATCATGGGAATTATGGGTGCTTGTAGGAGAGATGAGTTGTACAAAATGAAAATTCACGATTTTGAAGATTTAGGTGCCGCAGGTTTGGTCCACATTCCGAACACTAAAACAAAAACTTCTCGAAAATTTACCGTAACGGGAGAATATACTAACATTGTGAAAAAATATTGGAATCTGCGACCAAGTAATGTCAACAATGCTCATTTTTTTCTAAATGATCAGAAAGGAAAATGCACTGTCCAAAAAATTGGATTAAATAAAATAGTAAATATGGGAAAACAAATTGCTTCATACTCAAATCTTCCGAATCCTGAGTTATACACCGGCCATTGTTTCCTCCGATCTTCAGCTACAATATTGATAGATAGTGGCGAAGATATAACGACATTAAAACGGCATGGTGGCTGGCGCTCTACAACAGTAGCCGAGGGTTACATCGAAGAGTCCCTGACTTGTCGAAATAACATAGCCAATAAAATATTAGGGTCGATCAATAAGTTGTCAGACCTTCCATCGACATCAGTTACAGAAAATGTTAATAATGTCAACTTTTCCCTTGAAAAAACGGATTCCATTTCCCCAAAATTTGTTTTTAATAATTGTACTGATGTAACATTGAATATTGTTGATAACAAATGAGAAGATATGTTTTCGAAATTATTGTAGCAGGTGCTTAACACATTTACCTAGTACGTTATTTTTTTCAATTAATTAATAAAAGTACATTTCTCATGTTTGTTGTTTTTTACTTACACTGTATATTATAACAGTCGTAGAAAAAGTATAGTGCAAAACTCGCACGGAATGACTATTTCCTACTCGTATGATTTGCAGCACTCGCTTGCAGCTCGTGCTGCAAACTTTCATACTCGTAGGAAATGTATGTCATTCCGTGCTCGTTGTAGGATATACTATTGTACGAATCGAAGATGCGTGAAAAAATCAGTTTCTATTGGATATCCCCTCACCTCTGGATGAAAAGTATAATCCAACAGAAGTTGGCATGTTCTCAGTTTCTAAGGATCACTCCTAATTTTTTCATTGATTCCGAAATTGAAAGAGAAATGAACGAAAAATATTGCCACAGTTTCAAAAACATCTGGAAACAACATTCTAATCTCCTTTTTACTCACATAAAAATGGCCAAAACTAAGAGCAGCATTTTCAAACACTCTAGATTCGACAATGAAGTGATTTTCGCTGAAAAACAATGACAACGTGGTAGTTGGCGAACCTGCTGATGTTGCAAATGTATTTTTTGAAGAATTCAGGAGGTTCTTCATCACTGAACCAGTTGGAATTAATATTATTATTTATATTCCAATAGAACAGTAGTACCATAATTCAAACAGGGAGAAACATTAGGAGAATCGGAGCAGAACAACATAGTACATATTCTATTCATTCTTTATATCAAACGTTAAATTTTTTTTTTTTTTAAAAAAAAGTAACCTAATGACTATGGAATATTTATAACAGAGCGCTCAGTTTTATGAGCATGCACAGATACAATTGCAGGGTACAATAGCAGATATGAGGGTGCAACTAAGCATCCATATGACCTCAATTGAAGTTAGATTGGAGGGGGGTGAGTGCACTATCAAATTTATATATACATATATATATATATATATATTGTAATGTATGATGAGATATATAAAATGAATAAAATGAATTTTATAATTGAATTTTGTTATTATTATTATTATTAATATATTTTTGCACCGCGTTGGGCGCCACTTGTTATGTAATGATAATATAACAAATTATTATGTTATAATTTCACCCCACACTTTGGGTTCCAATTTGTTATGAATTGATAAATTGAATAATAATAGTTGTTGTTATATAATGAAAATTTGCTAATAGTTTTCGCTATTCTTTGTGAGCCAAATTGATATGATATAGATAGATATTTTCGCCTGTATATGTATTGTATGCTGTAATAAAAATTGCTAGCGAACGTCACTGTTCTCTCGTCACGCTGCTGCCAATTGTTATCACTTTTCTCACCACGGCTAAGCAACAGTTGGTACGCCTCTTACCTCAGATAGCCGGTTCAGGCAATAGAGCCACTAGCCACTGCTGTCTAATTTCAGTTTATTCAATGGTCATTGTTATGATTGTTGATCATTGTAAGAAAACAAACAACAAAGTATCAAAAAGCAATTATTTCCTTCATTCAGGAAGACTTAATTTTACCTGGCCTACGAGAAATAACTCATACTCATGTGAATCTACAAATATTCACGGATAATCATTAAAATCAAATCATGGATAGATAGACAGAACCACTTTTTCCTTGAGAGTGAATTTTTCTGTTATAGTTCAAAATAAAGTGAAATGAAGTTCTTCAGATGTGGAATACGTTATTTGTGAAATTGTTCAGGACCGGATGTGCACTATTGAAGTTTGTATACCTGCTGGAGATGTCAGTGTTCGAAATATGCCCTGAAACTGGATCCCTTCTCACTCCAAGCTCTATCAGGAACTCCAATACCATAAATCAGGAAACATACATCTGCAGAAATCAGCTTTGGACACTTGGATATGTTGTAATATTGGTGTTGTTCTTCTAATGTTGGAATTATTTTTTTCTCCCAAAATGTTGCGTGGCATTCACTTGTAAATTTATTTTCGATCTCCTTCTGGCTTTGTTTGTTGCTCCCTTGGATACCAATTCTCCTTCTTCTTTTTCATTTGAACTTTTGAATTCGCGCACCAAATTGTCACATTTCACTGTTTGGGTTCATCTTATATAATTTATATATACAACTATTTTCCCATTCTTATTACTATGTATAAATTTTAATAATAATTGCTTATGACATCACCCCGTTGTTATTCTCTCACAATTTCCAATTTTCCATATGACCATCTATTTCCTGATTGGCTATTCTCATCAAGAAGTTTGCTGTTCTACCATTGGCTACTTTTAGTTAGCTATAATTTCATATACTGTAAGTTTCAAATTTATAAATGTGTTGATCACTTTTTATTCATGAAAATTTTGTAGATCTAGACTTTTTGTTGTCTTTTCACCAATTATGGGTTATAATCATCATGACAGTGTATGAAATTGATTGTGTTATAGTATTTTGACATTTTTATCTATCCATATTATACATAGGCTTACAAATAAATAGAACTTCCAAAATTATGTAAAAACAATCTCTTGAAACTAATAACTATTTATTAATTATTCTTTTTAGTTTTTTTTAAGGATAATATAAATCAATATATATATATATATATATATATATAGATTGGAATAAATAAGCCCTAATCAACTGGCTTTATATATCATCCATGGTGTTGTTTGATGACGTCAAATCTAAAGTTACCGGCGATTATATCAAATATTCCAGTAGTAATGAAGTTCGTGTATTTGTTATAGAGGAAACACATACCGTCATGTAAGGTGGTATCAGCGGTTGTGAAACGGAAAGAAATTTGTTTGGGACGCATACCATTCAAGGGGACATAGTAGTTCAATTCGTTCAGTAGATATTCACCGGTGTGTTTATGGTTTACCAAGTTGAACAGAAGAATTAGTTTACGTTGTATCCTCCTGTGCTCTAGACGAACTATTGTGAATTCATCTCTGAGGGGTACGTAGAAGACATAATCTGGATTCACATCACATTTTTTGTAGTCCTCTTGACAAACCCCTGTAGTTTTTCGGCTTGTTTAGTTATTTCAAACCTTAGATTCTGCTGAAAAGTTATTCCCAAGTCTTTCATCTGATCGATTCTTTGAAGGGGAGTTCCTGCTATAGTATGAATAAAATAGTGTTGATTTGGAGTGGATTGAAAATTTACATTTACATTAACATTTATAAATATACCTGGGACCAGGTATACAGTGTCATCCTCAAAGTATGCACCATATGGGAAACTTATTTATTGAGGGTTTTTCGACAAAAAGTTATTCCTGGTGAAACTTTGTACATCTTCTAAAACTGAACATGCATTGACAAAATATAGTAAAACACACGTAATATACGAGGAACCTTCGAAAATTTGATTTTGAGACAGGAGTAAAGTACCCTTATTTTGAAAAATTTCGGAAATTTATTAAAAAGTTGTTCAGCATTGAAAAATACATCTAGATTTGGAGTCATGGCCATCTAAGTGAAGTTAAATTTTTTACCCATTTTTTTAAAATGGGAAATACGAAAAATCAATTTTTCTGAAGAGTAAAATAATCTTCAAAGTTTTTGGTGCAGGGTTATTTTCATTGTTTGTTAACACCGAAAATAACACAAAATTAAACAGTATTGTAACAAGAACTTAATATTCAATAATATCAAATCACAAAACATCGAAATAAAATGAGTATTTCGGCACAAACTAATTACATTTATTTTGTGGAGTTTTTCTTGTCCAAAATAATTGTTTGAAGTTGTCTTTGTAAACAAACGAATGTTTGACATTAATACTTGACATATTTGCTGAATATTCATCACGTAGTTATTGTTATTGCTTATTTTGTTGACGTTTGATAATAAGTACTATTTAAATAATATTAAGATGCTTACAAAAGAAGAAAAAGTTGAGATTATATTGTTAGTAGTAGTAGTATTGATAACAATTCCAAAAAACCTCACATAGCTGCAAAAGTATCTATAGAAGTGGAAGTGGAAGAGGAAGTGGGTTTGAAAGTTATCGAAAATGTTAAGACATCAATTAAACAGATATCTACATCCCTTAAGAAAAAATAAATTCAAAGCTTTCAAACCAAAATGTATAAATACTTTAAAAGGAAGGGATTTTATTCCATGATTTGAGTTTTCCGCATGGTATCAGGGAGAATACGAAGAAAACGCACGGTTCCCAATAAATATTTTATGGACTGATGATGAAGCAACATTAACAACTGATGGAAACAGAACAACAATGGATTTCTTCTTTTGTGATTTATTGAAGAACGAAGTTTACAAACATCGTCCTCTTAGAGAACATTCAAAAACGGTCATTACTAATTGTGTGAGGGCCATATAACAAGAGCACATTACGAATGCAGTCAACGATTATGAGAGAGGAACCGAACTGTCCATGTTGCGGAATGGAGTTTGTGCCAAAAAACTTATTTCATTTTGATGTTTCGTGATTTAATATTATTGAATATTGAGTTCATGTTGAAATAATATATAATTTTGAGCAATTTTCGGTGTTAACAAAAAATAAAAATAACTTTGCACGAAAAACTTCGAAAATTATTTTACTCCTCATAAAAATTGACCGTGCTCAACACATAGTCATGTAATTTGTAATATTACAGGCTCATCAAATGAACCGTCGTATACAGGATGTTGCCTATTCATCATTTTAGCAATTTTTTTTTCATAGTCCCCATTTGAAAAAAATGGGTAAAAAAATAAAACTCCACTTAGATGGCCATGACTTCAAATTGACGTGAACTTCTCAATGCTGAACAACTTTTCCAGATAACATTTCCCGAAATTTTTCAAAATAAGGGAACTTTACTCTTGTCTCAAAATCAAATTTTGCAAGGCTCCTCGTATATTACGTGTGTTTTACTTTATTTCGTTGGTGCATGTTTAGTTTTAGGGGTTGAACGAACTTTTATCAGGTATACATTTTTGTCGACAAACCCTTAATAAATAAGTTGTCAATATGGTGCATACTTTGCGGATGACACTGTATATTAGATCAATGTCATTCTGAAGGACTAAATAGTCATTTATATCATGTATTTTTTTCGAACATTCTGAAGTCATCTGCATAGAGAAGACAATAAGATGATAGATTTTTGGGAAGATCGTTGATAAATATGAGAAATAGGAGAGGTCCAAGATTTGACCCTTGTGGAACACCAGATTTCACAATAAACAAATGAGAGTCCATTCCACAGTGAACTACATTCTGCATTCTTTGTTCAAGATACGTTGTGAGAAATGATATCAAGTGATCACTTAACCACTAGTGCCTAAGTTTGACCAAAAGAGTGTTATGGCGAAATCAGTGTATATGCAGTCTACTTGGCCTCCCCTATATAAATCTTCCGTGACTATATTCATAAATGTCAGCATATTCCTCTCGATAGACTTTTTCTTGGAGAATCCATGCTGCTTGTCGGATATAATATTCTTAAGGTACCAATAAAGTTTCTCATATATAACAAATTCGAAAAGTTTTGCGACTCAGTTCAAAATGGCAATGGGCCTGTAGTTGTCAGCTCGGTGTATGTCACCCTTTTTATGGATGGGGGTTGACTTGTTTTTTTTTAATTCATCTGGAAAAACGCCCGTTTTTAGCGCCAACTGAAAAATGGTGAGCACTGGCAATATCAAGTCATCCTAACAAGCCTTAAAGATGTAGCATGGGATATTATCTGGACCTGCAAAACGCTTGGATTTGAGTTTTTTCCAAGTTGTTTCTAGCTCATCGTGTGAAATTGTATTGAAGTGAATATTTAGAGAGTCAATATTTGGGAGGTTTTCCTGTAATTCACAAATTATTTTTTTATTATAGGTTGGTTCCTGTTCGTAATCCGAGCTGAAATGCTTAGCAAATGCCTCAGATTTTTTTTTTGTCTGAGACTTATTACGATTCCTGCCATATTCTTATTCTTTTTGGTTTTAACAAAGTTCTAGGAACTGTTGAGGTTTTGGGTCAAACCATCCTGTACTTCAAGTTCAAAGTAAGTAGTCTCCATGTGCATTTTTTATTCCTATCTTCAGGTTTGCTCGAATTCTCTTATAATCGTACATGTAGTATGCTGATTCAATGTTATCCGTAAACCATGGTGGAGATTGGTTTTTTTCTTTTATTGTTCACACACCTGGAAACACATTTGTCTAATATATCATATATTTTATCAAACGAATGAAAACAATTCTCAATTGAGGATGTTTTCAGGGCTATGCTTAATTTCTTACTTTCATTAGTACTTTTTACTCCTTGTTATAGATCTCCAAAACGGAATGGGCAGGTGAATTTTGCGAAAGTCCATGTATGTTGAAATTCATGTATTTACATTATGCAAGTTTTCGTTCATAGTGAAGCTGATTTTGTTCGTTAGAATAAAAGTGCATATTCCATGAATATACTTAGAAAAAAGTGCAGTACATGATATTTGACAAACAATCCCTCACAAGAATAGGTTGACCAAACGCCTGCTATTATTCTTGATAATTTTTTTGTGTACCATATCTTATTCGGAGCGCTTACTGGGAAGTGGTACAAGAACAATAGCTGTTGCTCCTCCACGACTTGTTTGAAATTCCTGAAATGTGAATACCTAGGATTATTATTAACACACATAAAAATACTTATAAAAAAGTCACAGCAAGAACATCAGCCACAGGAAAACTCTCCAACATCATGATGACACAATCCTAGAAAATAAACAAATACCCAAAAACATAGAAACAAAAGAATAAAAAGAGGTTGCAATGCCTATCTTTACATAAGAATTCTGGACAAGTACCAGAAAACATAAACTGAAAACAAAATGATGGAGCGAAAACCAGTAGGCAAAACCACATTTATCATTGTAAAAAACACTGTTAATGAAATTTGTGTTCAATCAACAAGAGCACATGACGGTTCCACAAACATTCGTACTGATTTACTATTGCATACCTATATTACCAATGTCTATTCCTACATTTATTTTTCAGTAAATACTCGTAGTGCTGATGATACACGACGATGTTCACTTGCACCCCAAAACCGAATTACCATGTTAATGCAAAGCGGTAATTTCATGTTTCCGACATATAATACAATATAAATGAAAACACCTGAATAAACGGAACATAATTTGTTCTCTAGAAGTTCTACAGAAAAAAAAAATTTAGAATAGGTGAAAACTCCAGCTACATGTAATGACTGTTTTTGTTTTGAATCCTCATTATATTTCTTATAATCATTCCAATTCAGGAATACATTTCATTTCCGATGGGAAAATGAACTTATCCCACACTGTATATAATCAGATATTCCCCCCATTTGCTTTTGGAGGTATGCCATATTCAGTTCAGCCTTTCTAACCAAAATTCTGGCTGCGCCACTGGAACATGTTACATACAGATTGGTGATAGAACAAGTTAACCAGGCGGTTAGTGAATAAGTGCGACAAACTTCAGGGGGTGATTCTGCATGAAAAAATAATGACAGATACCCAGATACGGGGTGTTAAGTTTTTCTCAAAAACTGACTATTTATTTATTGCTCTGAAACCGGTCGAAATATGCAAATGAAATTTGGTGAGTTTTAAGAGGTAGTTATTGCGCATTTTTTGACATGCAATTAAGAATTGTATGTTCATCATTGGCACGCATACGGGTAATGATCTCAATTTTATTAAAGAAAAGAATGGTACGCCACTAAGATATTTCAAATTGATTTTGAATTCCTCATTCAATTTGTAACAAAAAATCTCTCCTGCTTTTTATTCCGTATAGGGCACCGTTTCTATGCAAAAAAATTAAACATCTTTACGCGTATTTTTCATTTCTTCAATACATCATCAAGAACTATCTGATAAAATAACGTTGAACCAGAACAATAACAGAAAATAACACTCATAAATAAGTAGGCGCAAAACTACAACAAATGTACAAAGTGACCTCCCTCAGACGTGATACAAGATTCAACTCTTCGCCTCATTGATTGTCGTATTCGCGCAAATATTCCTGGTGTATTTCTTATTGTCTCACAGCCGGCTATAATTATATTCCTCAGGTCTTCATTATTTTCAACGGGAGTGGAATGAACTTATGAATTAATAAAACCCCAGATGCAAAAATTTAGAGGATTCAAATCCGAAGATCGAGCAGGCCAATGTTCTGTACCTCCCCTACCTATCCAACGATTTGGATATACTGTATCTGAGTGATTACGTACAATAATGCTAAAATGGACTGGTGCACCATCATGCATGAACCAGAAGTGTTGTCTCAGCTGTAGAGAAATTTCTTCAAGGAAAACAGGTAACTCTTCTCGTAGGAAATTAAGGTAAGAGTCACCTGTTAGTCGTTGTGAAAGGAAATATGGACCGATTAAATAATCATCAAGTACCCCAACCATACATTTACTGAAAACTGATGCTGACAATGCGATTCAAAGATTCCATGTGGATTTTCCTCGGCCCAGAGGTGATTGTTATGGAAATTTCGTATACACTGTCGTCCAAAATTAGCCTCCCCAGTAAACAAAACGCCATTTAATAAATTAGGAATTTAAGCGATTTGATGAATGGCAAAAACTAGGCGCGGAAAGGAGTCTCTAGGTAGTAGAGTTCGCACACGTTGAATATGAAACAGATACAATTGCTGTTCTTTAAGAATTCTAAATACAGTGAGGTTGCTTACATTCAGCATGTTGGCAATTTTTCGATTACTTGTTTCAGGTGACTCCGCAATTAACTCGAGAACTGCTTCTTCTGGTTGCACAGTTCGTTCTTCTCGAGGGCGCCCGCAGTCAGCCGTTTGTTCCTTAAATGTAACATCTTCGCGCAAACGTTGGTGGAGACGAGCAAATATTGTATGATGGGGTACCCTACGTCCTGAATACAACTCATCATATAATCGTCGAGCTTGCCAACCATTTCCATTACTTCGACCATAGTCAAAATGCATGTCTGACAATTCCGCATTTGTATAATTTCCTATTCTTTTCGATAAAAAAAAAATTAATTACTTATTATCATTATTGTTATACCATACCGTCGTGCTCGAAAAATCGCGCGTGTTTTAAAGCCGTTTTTATCCACTTATACTTTGATATACTAATTCAACAGAATGTTGACAGTAGCCTACTAGCATCGCTACTAGATAATGTATCAAAGTAATGACAAATACTTGTTAACATGTTTAATTTTTTTGCATACGAAAAAAGGCGGGATAGATTTTTCATCACAAATTGAACGAGAAATTCAAAAATAATTTTTTATTTGAAATATCTCGGCAAGTAAGAAGATCTTGTGAATATTGTTGAGCATTTTTGTTATGTTCCAAAGTGGAATGAACAATAGAATATATATATATATATATATATATATATATATATATATATATATAAATATATCTATATGTATATATATAAATATATATATATTGCTATTGTTCATTCCACTTTGGAACATAACAATATTCCCAAGATCTTCTGACTTGCCGACTCCTGACTGCCGCATAGGACGGCCGAAAGTTCTGGATCAGCAGCAGTGATCGAGAATGTTTCATAACATCATCGTTAATGGCCAGTTTTCTTCTCGTATCCTCGAGTGGCCGTTACCGAAAGATCTAGAAGATGACGTCAATCCCAACGGTGTTTCTCGAATGTTCCAACGGCGGTTATAGAACATGTGGAGCATCATGTCATCGGCCACCAGCACCGAGGCGTGCCCAGGGTATTTTCGTGATTTCCGTAACAATACAATGTTAAGCCATGTAATTACAGAGAAACTTTCTTCCCTACAAAACAGCGTAATATTCTCAAAACAGTATCGTGATGGCCAGAAAAAGTTCAATAGGGTTCACCATGTTTGACTGAAAGAGCTGATAAGCATACGCTCGTTAAACCATATTGGAAGACAATTAAAATGCACTTGAAAATAAATATCAAGAAGTAACCCTTGTACACCAGATTCATAAATAACTCATCTAGGAAAAATTAACGATGGTAAGCAAGATTATTGATTGCCACTTGTTTACATCACATGCGATATGAAGGATCATAAAAACGGATTCAATGTAATTGTACCACAGATAAACACCATCAATTCGACATTTTATGACCGACAATCATAAATAAATGGCATTCATTGAAAATTAACCCATTAAGACCATAGATAATAACCCGCGATTTATTCGTGAGTGCATGAGAAAAACAAAACTATTAGTCTTACGACAATATTTCATTTTGACAAGAAAAACAATTAAAATGCGAACAAAATAAAATTTTATCTCATTTTATAGACCACACCCCCAAATACCGCGATCTGAAGTTTGATATCAAAATAACATTCGGGGTTCAACAGTGAACCAAAGGACCTCAAAGTAAGGTTTGAATTCAATTCAGTGTTAAAACAGTAGCAAAGCCAGTCATATCGTAGTTGTTACACGGTAATATGTCACTATCAAAAGTGAGGTTGAAAAGTCAGTCAAGTCACAGTATCGTACAATAATAATGAGAGATTCCCAATCGGTGTAGTGAACTTCAGAGAACATGAAACCATAAGCTACTGCAAATCAAATGTTGAACGCTCCAAGTGAAAGTACATAGTGAACATTAGTTTTTTCCCACACCTGTCTATTTTTGTCAACGTTTCCAGAACAGAGATATTACAACGGGAGTCCGCAATTCCATAGTTCACGATCTCTTAGAAGAACCCTAGCCATATAGCGCTATACTAATATACCGGGCGAATAAAATAAAATAACCAATTGACGCGGAATTAATCGACATAATAATAAAATCAAGACTAATGGTCGTTAAAACCCTACTCTTGTGAATAAGTGTGAAACAGGGGAAGATATGTAAGTTTTTCTATATTTATGTTTATGGCAAGCCCAACCTTTTTCTTATGTGCATGTGTATGAAAAAGTATCCCATAGTTTCAAGATTACAGAGATCTCAAAAGAGAATTATTTCTAGCCGTTTGTGGCCATTGATTGCAAGGTTGTTCTTCAGTAAAAGTATTTCGATTTGGTAGCCGACTGTAAAAGTAACTACCAATAAGCTACACTCTTTTTGTTGTATGAATATTGTTTCATATTCCGTCTATAGAACGAAGGAAATAAGTGTGTCAATTTTCATTAAATATATATGTACAGTCTAAACATTTTATGAGTGCATTTTTATTATTTCATGGTAAATCATTGTTCTTTCGAAATCCTTCTGAACGGTAGTATTTCCTGGATAAACAAGCCCACGTTCCGGTATTGAAAGAAAGGAAATTGGTCTATGTCGACCGCTCCATAGATCATATCCGGTTCGACGCTATTCAGATAGTCGATGCTCTCAATACTGTTTTTTCCAATCTAACGAATAATGTCTGGTAATACAGGTGTGGTGTGTTAAGTCACAACACCCCATAGTCCGGGCAAAACAACAAATCCTAAGCTGCATGAGGAAAATCAAACGATATAATGAATCCACTGTGCTTCCCCAGTCTCCACCCACACTCTCCAAGTGAGCACTCATGAGGGCCAACATGAAAAAAAAAACGAAGCAAAAAGACCAATGGAAAGTTAAATATACTACATGCAAAACAGAGGACTAGTAAGGGAAAATAATGTATTAGAAGCCAAAACTATATCAAAATACAGAAGAGATAACAGAGCTGATATGGAGTTTCGCCATCCGCAATATTCAATAAAAGTACGTAGAAAATGAAAGGAGAAACCTGATAGACATTGGGGTTATATCAATGCCATGTGAAGTAGATTAAATACGGTTTGATATGATGA
>JAFIRS010004469.1:0-85923 GCA_018342105.1 Gonioctena quinquepunctata
AATCTACGATGGGAGATTGAAAATAATCAATTATCGGTTTAGAGTTTAATCGTTTATTTAAGATCGGAAGTTTGTTTATATTTCTTCACACAGTTAAGTGTTATGGTCTAATTGCCGTTGTGCTAAAATAAGAATAATTCGTGGAAAAGATTCATCTGGAAAAAATCACACCATAATTAGTAGCCAATAGGATTTGAATATGCAAAAGTAACACTTAACTGAAAAGACCAATCAAGGATTAGAAACGCGACTACGCGTCATAAAGATTCTAATTTGGAGGCAAAAAAATGATGAACGAGAAGGACTCCTCGGCGGGCTTTTGTGACGACTAGTCGATCTTTGAAATAACGGGTTGTTGATTTCGGGCGAGTGTTGTCCGAAATAATAAATTTTGTTTCCAAGGGAAAAATAGAAAGTTTCCCGTTGAAAATAATAAGAACTATATAGAGCGAAATAAAACCAAAAGTGATCTTTTGGAGAGGGTGCAAGATATTCATCGTTGGATGAAATGCTTGTGGTAAGAATACATTTTGGGTATTTGGTTGCTAACCTAACATATTAGATATGGTTTGAAGACTGGTGGTTTGGATTCTTCCCTTTTTGCTTGTTTTATTTTTTTTCAGGTGTAGGTTGAAAAAAATATGAGGGTGATTTGGTATGAGAAAATTTTTATAGCCTCTAGTAAAGCTATATGGGGATATATTTCACACGTTTTGGGTGTTGGGCCCAGGAACATCAAATATAATGTTTGAAAATTCTTATAAATAGGATTTGATAAGTATTTGAGTTGACCTTATTTCGAGCTCTGTTTCAATACAAAAAAAAGTGTAATCCATTTTGAAGATGTTTTTGTAAAAAAAAATTTTTAATTCTCTTCCTTTTCCAGATTAGGTATATGGTGGTTAATAATTAATTCGGTCTTATTATTGCAGTAGAGTATACAACCTCCTTAAGAACTTTTATGAAAAAAATCACCTAAGACTGGCTTTGAGCCGAATTCTAGCTCTTTTGGACTAGAATAAAGGTGATAAAACCAGTTTAAAAAAATTATATGTAGAATTGAAAAACAACTTATTGGTGACAGTGTTGGAGCCCTTTATTAAATTCATTATTTAATAGAGCAAAAGAAAGAGCACATTTTGGTTAGGGTAAACATATATACCTATATATATATATATATATATATATATATATATATATATATATATATATATATATATATATATATATATATATATATATATGAAAAAAAGGGCAGGTCAGGTAAGTATGAATATCTCTTTCGCCTGGTATTGAAAAAATGGTAAAACAGAGCTGTCGATAGTCAGGTTCTCCGTTATAAATGGTGACATCAGCGGGAGATTTTTTTTCTATAAAGTTCATTGTTATTCATTTTTAATAAAAAAATAAAAATACTGTCAAAGTGGCTAGTATTACAGGGGTGACAGCGTCGAGAAAGTTATGAAAAGATAAATTTCTAAAACCTAACTAGTAATTCGGATAACTAAAGAGAAAAAAAAAATTTCCTTAAAAAAAAAAAGGCCCCAAACCTATTCTCGGTTCAATTTTAATTTTTTAATTTTCTAAAACCTAAAAAAATAAAGTCGGCAGAATTCAAATGGCTTCTTTCTGGCGCCATTGCAAAATGTTGTGACCACAGACCTCATAAAAGAAGTAGATATAACATGGCCGCTCTTCCATTGATTACAAAATAGCCAATTTGACATGGCTGACATGATACTCCACTTCATGTTGGCACCCTTGATTTTTATTTGTCTGTACCTTTCTAATGAGAGAGATGAAACGAGATAAGAGATGTATTGACGATTTGACATAAAACGTTGTCAAAACTTGATTGCACTTCAGAGTTCAGGGCAGGTTTTCCATTTTTCATTGATGTGCAAGTTTATTATTTAGAAGCACTAAACTGCTAGATATTTACAATGTATCGTATTCAGGCTCACACATTTACTAGTAGCAAAATGAAGATTGAATGATGAATATAAATGAAAATGAATTATGGGCCAAAATTAAAGAGAGATCAACTATGATATGGGAGTCTAATGGCAGCGCCCTAAAGGGTCCATTTTGATCTCTGCATGTGGTATCTACTTCTTTTATGAGGTCTGTGGTTGTGACGTAATCACCCGATCAACCAATCCCACAGTTGACAGCTTCAATCAGTTTTGCAACGTTGCCATATTATCAAATCTGGACACTGCGAATAGTGTTCTAGTCATAGAATTGTAATTATAATATACTGACTAGAACGCGCTTAGTCTACTGCGCACCCGAATTTCGTGGCACCCTTATGCGATAGGCAAGGAGGACACCAAACAATGAAGAAAAGTATGACTTCATAAGCATATTACATGTGACGAAGATAATCAACTGAACGTATGAAGGTAGTATTTATATCATCTATTTGTAAACATAACGGCGTTGTCGGTTGGCACTTATAAGCGTTGCCAAATCATTCCAATTTTCTTCAATTTCTTTGTGTTCGGTTTGGATGTGTCTTTGTACTTTGTTGTCTTTTTTGTTATAGTGATCATAGTGGATAAATTAAAAACTGTTATATATAATGAAGTGTTACATTAATTTGTAGTACTGGGTAATGATATGTGGCCATGCTTATTTATACATATCGCCTTTTCGGTGTGTCCATAAAGTAACGCATACATTCATTATTAGCTAAATAAACAATATCATTCAAAATTCCCAAAACAGGTCGATTTTTCATTTTAATTTACTGTTTTTTTAATAATAATCCAATATACAGGGTGATATCTACCTTCGAGTGATGACGTCATCAGCGGTTTTATCAAATGAACACCCTCATTTTTTTATTCATGAGTTAACTTGCTGAGCTGCTACCAAAAATATATCACAAGCTGCGTCAAATTGGTAGAGGGTGGGCAACAATACAAAAGGTGTTTTCAAAATTTTATTAGAGAGTTATACGATACTGTATTTTTACAAAAAACGAAATGAAGAATAAACGTATTGAGAATTATTATATGAAATTACGTAGTTATGCAGCTACTGGATACACTACCAAAGTTGCATCAAAATGTTGCGGTGCACCTTCTGCGGTCTAAATTATTGGCTTTTTCAATATCAGGAAAAAGCTGGGTCAAATCAGGAATTATTGTATTTTGTAAGAAATCCAGATGCCGACAAAATTACGTCTCGTATTGTTGATTATTTTCATTAACTGTAGGTCTACCTTGGTTTGGTGCATCCCTCACGTGTCCTAATTCTCTGTATTTTCGCTCTATTCTGCTTACAGTAGATTGTGAAATAGGTTCACTATCTGGGTGCATTTCATGGAATAATCTGCATACCTCTTGTTGAGTCCTCATCATATCGCCAACACCAATCATAATTAAAATTTCAATCTTTCCCTTTCAGATAAAGGCATTTTCAAAAAACAGTTTTAATATGATACATTTTGAAGCGTCAACAATACAGAATTAAACAAATGGCAAAACATATTCTCAAACAATGAAAATATACGGTATAGTCGAGAGGCAAAGATCACTAATATAAAAACATTTTAACAAAAAATTAAACCGGCGAAAAACGGAATTGAAAAGCAAAAAATAAAATAAACCTTCTTAGTCCTAATAACTAAGCTCCTAAACTAATGTAAGTAACTAATTTTGAGTCGGCGCCAAACAAACAAGCTAGGTAAAGCGTAAAATGATGGCATCGAGATGCACGGTGACATTCTGATAATTTTTTTGAAGTAATTTAATGATCTTCGTTGATTATTCGTTTGGCGCCGACTCGAAATTAGTTACTTACATTAGCTAAGGAGCTTAGTTATCAAGAATAAGGAAGTTTATTTTATTCTTTGATTTTCAGTTCCGTTTTTCGTCGGTTTAACATTTTTATTTTTCAATTTTTTGTGGCTGAAATATACTAATTACTACCTACTTAACTTTTGATTAATTTTAAAATACTTACTTACTCACCTTACTTCAACTAATAACAGTTAAATAATACGATTATCTACTTCAACTATTTATTGTTATATAATATAAATTATTTTTGATAGTTGTGGTAAGTTCATTTCATCACTTTGTATATAATTTCATCCTTCCATAGAATGTTATTATTGTGACGGATGTAGAACAAAAATAATGACAATGGCGATCTGTCAATGTCAACTACATATGTGTGCCAATTTTGACAAATGAAAAATCAATCATCCCCTATTTTTCTACCCATAGGGGTGGATTAATTCATTCCGAACCCAAATATGATCAACTATGAGGTATACCCTAGGTAATAAAAAAAATCATCCAAATCGGAAAACCCAGTACAAAGTTATGCCTGATAGAATCGGTTAACGGATCAAAATTCAGAGGGTGAACATAAATATTTTCCATTTTGCTACCCTTAGGAGTGTTTTTTTTTCAAATTCAAATGGGACCAACTTCGGAGTATGCCCTATCCAATGAAAAAAGAATCATCGGAATCGGACTCCTCTGTAAAAAGTTATGCGTGGTCATACATAAAAAAAATATACGCGTCGACCAGAGAACCTCCTCCTCCTCCTCCTTTTTGGTTTCGTCGGTTGAAAAATGGATAAATACAATGTTAAAAATATACCTCAGAGGGCAGTGTCCAGTGAGAGTCCCGTTACCAATTTCAAGTATTTCTTGTCCAACTCGAGAAGCTGTTTAACTTTCTTTGGCGATAGGCTCACTAGCCTTTTCGCTTATTGTCTTTATCCTGGCACTTTATTCCAGTGAGATTTCATTTCATGTTTCCCAGCCTCGAAATTCTTCTCTCTTATGGACTTAAGAGATTCCACAGAAGGTTTCTGAGTCAGGAAATTGGGTGTTTGTTATTCTTTGGCGAAGCAATCTGTTTCTTTGTTATCTCTGAACCCCCTATGATCTGGCACCCACATCAAATGTGACCTTATAACTTACTAATTTTTCAAATATTGATGTAATAGTGCAATAAAAAATCTTGATAGAAATACCTATTCAATAATAAGGATATGTAAAACATGTCTCATATATCTTCATATAACAGATGGGTGGAAGAGTAAACATTTTTTACATAGGTATATAACATTTATATTCACAATTCTATGTACCTTTGATTCATCATTTATTAAAAAAAAGGTTTATTATTATATCCTATTTTCCATTACAAGCAATGCCACTGGAATTGTTCCGCTACTGCGAGGAGGACATAAACAACAATGGCGGCCACCATGCATGGGACATTTCGCGCAGCTTGAAACGCATTCTAGTCAGTATATTATAATTACAATTATATGGTTCTAGTTCTGACATTTATAGTTTAAAAAACTTAGCAGCATTGCCGTTTAACGTCACAATCAACCCGATTACGCCTATTGGCTGCTCGGTCGTATACGTCACAAAGAGCGCCAATATTAGTAGCTTCAAAATTTGCTGATTTTCAAAAAAGGATGGAAACTGCTGTAATTGACATTTGACTCAAAAAATGTTTTCTGGTTACATTTATATATGCGTTAAGTATTTTAAAGCGATAATTTCTCGTGTCCTCGCCTATTGAGATCGTAGTTGGTTCTATCAAATGCATCTACAGAAAGACACATTTTTTATTATTATAAAAAAATGCTTGCTTACTACTGAATCTTTGACTTGGCAAGTTATCATACATAAATCATTTATTATAAATAAAACTTGCCAAGTTGACGATTCAGTAGTAGGCAAGGAATATTTTGTTAAAATTTAAACATTATGTATCTCTGACGCTGAATTTGAAGGAACTTTAATAGAACTTTGCACCCACATGGATCTCAATTCTTTTATCGGCGAAGCTGACACACCTACTTATGCTGTGTTCGAACTCTTGGCCCTTTGCTGTTCTCAGTGGGATAGAGTATAGTTATTTATGTATCAAGGGCGTAAAATAGGCTTTTATGGACCGCAGCGTGTAAGTAATAACACGCCTAGGTCCATAAAAGCAAATTACGCCCGAAATACATACAAAATTTTATGCACGACCGGTATATTTGATGTCATGTCATACCTCTTTATATCTAGAACATGATAAAAATACATCAAGGCTGCCGTGAGGATGTATATTCATATCATATCGGAAACAGAATAAATCAAGAAATGATGGAATGAATGTTACCATGGCAACTCAGTCAATTTTTCGAAATAAGATTATATAGGCTAGTAGCCATATTCGCTGTCAATTTTCGTGATCACAGATAATTTATTACTGATTTTGAAATGGATTCAAGCGACGAAGAAAGTGTGAATTGTACTCCACCAGAAATAAGTAAAGCAGCTGTGGATGCGAAATTGAGTTTATTGCCAAATAAATCCAAGAAAATATACGACAAGGTGTATGAAGAATTCGTGAGGTGGTGCAACGGGAAAAATGTAAAAAATAAGAAATACACAGAGACTGTACTTCTTGCCTATTTTCTGGAAAAATCTAAATTGTAAGCCCTCTACCATGTGGTCATATTCAACGATTTTATCGCCCGCCGGGCGATAAAGTAGTCCGCGGGCGCTAAAGTGCTACTTTACGCCCGCAAATCCGGGCGCTAAAGTGCTACTTTACGCCCGGGGCGCCTTTTGGAGATAAATTATGCTTAGAACTTCATTAGTAGATGGCGAATTCGATGAATATCCTCAGAAACGACATCGGTGCCATCTAAAACTGTAGTTAACTCTCTTTATCAAGGCAGTATCAAGTGGGCTGGTGTCCCCAAATTTCATAGGTATAAGTGAAATATTAGCAGGATTTCAATACATCTTAAGCCAAGTCTCCACTTCAGACAAAACAGTCTCGAGACCAGACTCACAAATGGATAAGGGCCTGAGAGCAGTTTCGAAGGCCAGCAAGTTCGGGTATCAGAGACTGCACATGTCGCAAGCGAGGACATGCTCATTCTTGTTCTCGTTAACTGGTCTCCAGTCTTCTGTCATTGTTGGAAGAGCTGAGTGAGGTTTATATTTTAAACTAATTTAAATTTTTATTGCGCAATAAATACTATAATTTTTCAAAATGAGCGAGGAAACCTTGACAAGTTTGTACCAGAAAAACGAGAGTGTACCGAGGAAGTTTTTGAGTTAATCCATATTGATGGGGAACAGGAGTTTTTATGGAATGTAGAAAACAGATATGATAGTCAATGGAAGTTTTTCCCAGCAATACATTTTTAAAGGCATCTTCCAAATGCAACTTACGAGTGCTGAACAAGGTCCAAATTAATTTCGTCTATATACCCATTTTTAAACCCAATACTCAATTTTTTAACAATTCTATAAGCAAATAGAAAAGCTAGTGCCTGACGCGAATCCATTTGAAAAAAAGATAAAAACCTAACGATCAAGTCACACAACTGACTGCGAGTTGACTTTCAATACGACTCGAAATTTTCCTGGTCATGATGAGACTCTCACACAACTGTCTCGAGAGCGTTAGTGATCTCAAATGGACCAATCTCGAGACTTTCTCTCGAGATTTTCTCTCAAGTGGACACACTATGCTTAAATATAGAGATGACATCGATTGAAACTATGCATTTTTCTACAAATGAATCAAGTATTGTTCTTCGTGTTGTTTTTCCTTTCTTTACTCTAACTAGTTACCAAAAACCGAATCAATTACAAGGCAAGGCCTGTATGGAAGTTTTCTGATGATGAAATCAATTTACAAATTGTTAAAGTGGTTAGGTATAACCTATACCCTGGGAATATTTTTTTAACTTACCTCTATTTGTAATACATATACCCTGGGCCATGCGAATAATTTGACCCAACATCTAGGAAAATAATTCAGTGAAACCTAAGTTTCGAGGTAGCAAACTGTTTCTAAATGAAAAATAAAGACTGAACGAACGAAATAATTTGTATATTTTGTGAAGATACAAATTTCAACTAAATCGTGAATAGAGCAAAATATGTTTCATGAAACTAATGAGCTAAGCTTGATACTTTTTTGTCATTGTCCAGGTTTGGCAAGGATCTTCCCAACTTAACGATATCGGATATTGTTGGACTTTCTGCGAATATGGAAATTAAAATGTATGGAGTGTTGTTGAATTTAATTTTCTTCAGCATGACCATTCTTATTTGAAGGTTTTTCCCCATGTTCCGATGATAAAAATGTGTTGGTACATTCATAATATCATATCGAAAAATCACCAACAAAAGGGTTTGTTGTTTCAAGAGAGGTTCTTTCATTTGTTATCCATTTTGATGACTTTGACTTCAGTATCCATAATTAAAAAATCTTTATCCAACTTTGTTTCATTATCAAATTATTGTGAAGATTCATTGTGTGTTGATAAATGACGTTTTAATTTGCCCTTTTCGGAGAATGATTTTTCACAAATATCACAGGGGTATCTTATCCCTGAATGTATTTTCATATGTTTTCTCAAATTTGAATTTGAAGAGAACAGATGGGAACATATCTGACATTTGTTTTTTTTTTCAGTATGTACATTTTTCCGAACATGAAATCTCTGGTGTTTTTCCAAATCATTTTTTGATAAACATTTTTTGGAGCAAATTTTGCACTTGAATGGCCCATCATGTATGGCTGTGTGATACTCAAGAGAGGCCTTGGTAGTATATCTTTTCAAACAAATTTCACATTGGAAAGGTTTTTCCTTAGTGTGGACTATCATGTGTCTATCCAAATTGCTCTTTAAATCAAATTCAAATGAACATATTTCACACTTGAATTTTTCATCAGAATGTACACTCATGTGATCCTTCAGAAAAGAAAATAGAACAAACTGTTTGGGACACCTTTTACAAGAAAAAAGCTTTTTTGGACTGTGAATTCTAATATGTCTTTCCAAATTTTTCTTCGCAGAAAATATTTCTGAACACTTCTCGCACTGGTAAGGCCCATAGTGAACTGATGCGTGATACTCTAAGGATGTTTTGGCGGTGAATTTTTTGGAACAAATTTCACATTTAAAAGGTTTTTCCTTGGTGTGAACAATCATATGCCTTCTCAATTTGGAACTGACAGAAAACTCTTTTGAACATATTTTACACATGATTTTTTTTGTGGAATGTACACTCATATGCTTTTTCCGAACGAAATCAGGTAGTGTTTTCTCGCATATCTCACCAGGCTGCAGCCTTTCTTCAGCGTTTCCACAAAAAAAAGTTTCAGAAGGTGCATTACCCTCCACAGGAACTGAATCGGTTCTAACATTAATTTTCAGCAATTCTCTACCTGAAAGTAATATTTCATTATGCATGTTAGTTTCCCAAATATCAACGAATTTTTTAGTACAAAATTCACATCTGCGCATTTCCAAAATTCTTTCATTAGATCAATTTTCCGATAAAATGACACATTTCGCAACTTTATGAGCAGCTCTATGAAGGACAACAACTTTAAAATGTAGACCATGAACAGCAAGAGATAGAAAGTAGGTTAATGAGGTTGAGGCTGCAATTGCCTAGGTAACAATACTGTGACATGGATATTTCTGTGATATCACACTAAAATATACATATCAAGATGATCATTTTTATTATCCAGCAATATTTTTTGGAGTCAACCTAGACATTGCACATAGATTGAACATATTGCCTGGATGTTTATGGTAAGTTTCCTTCATTACACTGCACTGTACATTTTTTTAAATATTTTTGCAAGTGTTAAACGAAGAAACAAATTATATTATTATTATAAACATTACAAATGACATCATCATATAACTAAGAAAGGTTGCAATGATTTAATTGTTCTGTGGCCAGATATATACTTTTTTTTATTGGTGCCCCATTTGACCCATTTAAAGCTCGCCTCAGCGTGTTTAAATCGAACTTAAAAAAAACGCGCGTTTTTTTAAAGTTACCATGGCAACATCAACAAATCGAGAAACGTGAAGTCTAAATGACAAATTTTTGATTATTGATCTGACAGGAGTACCTTGTAACGTCAAATAAAATATTACTAACAAATGCAGAACTTTATTCAAACATTAAATAACAATTAATATTTATATATGTAAATTGAAAGTACAATTGGTGTTATTTGATATATTAATATTTCGATTTTGTAAATCGGAGGAAATGGAATTCAAATTAATACTGTTAACATTCTCAGAACGCAATGAGGTGGAACGAATTGCAAATGAATATCTGTTTTTCTCATTTCCATGACAACGAAAGGTATACTGATGTCACATCACGAATTCAACAATTTTGCATTATTAGTTCTTATTTCTATTTTTTGTAGTAATAATACCAGTATATATGATTTAAAAGTGCACCATTAAAAAAAAATAGCGCAAAGTATTCGTGGATAACTGGTCTTAAAAACACTTGCTCTATTTCAAGCACTCCGGCTGCGCCGTCGTGCTCGAAAAATCGCGCGTGTTTTAAAGCCCTTTTTATCCACTTATACTTTAATATACTATTATGTGCAGAACCAAAATTCTTGGTTGAGTGTAAAAATAAAAAAGAAATCCATTGACAGCACAAACTTATCAGATTTTTACCGATTTTCATACTTGATGAGAGGGTTAGTAATGTAATTATTGTTACTAATCCTTCCAATATGTATTTTCTTGATTATATGCTCAACATTTTCCAAATAGCTCTAATCACCGAAATACCAAATCGTTTATTCAACTGATTAGTGTTGCTTAAACAGTTTTATCAATTGTTTGTATCAAGTATAATGAGAAAAGGACTAATACCAAAGTTTTTCAGGCGGAAGTGTATTGGAAATGAAAAAAATATGTCAGAGAGGAGAAGCTACACTTTCTACACGACATATTAGAAATTGGATTATAACTAATACAGAAATCAACAATTTTATACTGATGTGTTATTACTGATTTAATTAAGAACATATATTTCATTTCACAATATTAAATCCTGCATTACCAGATTACTTTTGAACAAATAATTCCTGGTGGAAATCCCAAAAATTTTCATTCAGTAAAAAAATAGATGTAAAATTTCTATTACTGAAATACAACTTTTTGGGAGGGAGAGATTTTGTCAATCTTTTTTCATGGAAAATAAATACTTTAATAGTTTTTCGTAACATTCAGGCATTTGGTAGATAATTATTTGTAGATATTGACGTCACTTGCTTGATATTGATATAACTACAACAACTACATGAGTGTGACATTTGTAGGTCTTGGTGATGGCACGGTAATGTAACGAACCTAGGCCAGACCTGTCGCCTCACACGTTGCCGTCGACAACGATGAGATCATCCCCGGAGATATTCGAGAACCATCCAGTCGCTCTGCCGCGAAAAACAACGGTCAATATTGGAAGCAATTGGAACATGCTAGACGCCAACTGGCAGAATTCGAAACATCGAGAATGCTGTATCGGAGATAAATAGACAGCCCCCAAGAGGGAGTGGACAGTCTGAACGAGCCTATACGATCGAGCTATACAGTGGCGTAGTTAGTGATATAATTGATTTTAATCGTGGATTTTTCAATTCACAGAAAAATCTTTCTATCAATATTCAATTGAGAATGTTTCCCTTTTCAATAGTGATATAAATTAAGTTGTATATTTAAGTGTTAAATAAATTAGTAAAACCAAGTTAAGTTTATTTACGTTACAGTAATATCACATGGAAATCTTGAAGATATAACGAGAATGTATCAATAATACGAAAGTTTCAATGTAAAACATATTTATAAAATTAAAACAATGATTTACTGAAATAATTCGTATATTTTGTGATAGAAATAAAAAAATCCAGGTGAAATTTAAATGATATAAAGTCTTCATTGTAGCATGATTTCTTCCCCATCCAATAACATATCATGTAATATAACATGAGTTTATAAAACAAATGTTCTTTGCGAATATAAATGGATGACTTGTGGTTCACTTTGAACATCCATTATTTTAGATGACCATTTTTATTCAAAGGTTTTTTCTCATATTCCAAATAATATAGAATTTCTTTACAAACAATTTTTTTTTGAAAAGTATTCTCACTTGGTCTCTACATATGCATTTCCAATTCCGATCGTTCAGCATTTTCCTCAGGACACATGTTACACTGAAGTGTTTCCTCATCATTATGTATATGACTAGTCAAATCATCTATTCTACAGAACTTCTACGGCATACTTTGCAAGTCAGATGTCATTCTTCTATACTGTTACGAATCCACTGCCTGTTTAGGTCTGGTCAATTTCAAGAATGTCGACTTCTTGTCATCACCGGACTTTCCAACCAAACCATCGAGGATTTCAAGAAGTTTCAGATGTTTCGGGAAACTAAAAACTAGTAAATTCTAAACTTGTCTGTTGAAACAGCAGGACAAGTCCTCTCGAAGGCATTCGAAAAGAAGAACAGCAGCCCTGTTAGAACTGAATAGGGAAAACCTGAGGATCATAACAGGACCTCTGACAGGTCACTGTAGACTGTGAAAGCATCTTAAAAAAATCGGACTTATGGATCACGGGCAGCTAGAGCCCAAAGACCTGCAAAAGGTTTCACCGAGGGTCATCAATGACTTCATCAGAAGCGTGGGACTTGAAGGTGAACTCTAATCTAATTGAGATTGAGCCGCAATAGATTTGAAAAGGCCGCAGTGGAAGGGGCGGTTATCGCCCCACTCAAAAAGAACCCAACCTTTCTGCAATTAAAATGTATGGAGTGTTGTTGAGCACCCAATTTAATTTTCTTCAGAATTACCATCCCATTAGAAGGTTTTTTTTCCCACATATTTCAATGATAAAAATGTGTTGATGGAAAAATCAAAAGGGTTTGTTGGTTGCTTTCAAGAGAGGTTTTTCATTTGGTTTCCGTTTCGATGTCTTTGACATCATTATCCATAATGAAAATATCACTATCCAACTTTGTTTCCATATCAAATTCATGTGGAGGCTCATGGTGTGTTGATGAATGACGCTTCAATTTGGACTTTTCGGAGTACGATTTTTCACAAATATCACAGGGGTATCTTATCCCTGCATGTAATTTCATATGCTTTCTCAAATTTGCATTTGAAGAAAACAGATGGGAACATATCTGACATTTGCTTTTTTTTTCTGTATGTTCACTTTTCTCAGTATGAAATCTCATGTGTTTTCTCAAACTATATTGCGATGAAACTATTTTCGAGCATATTTTACACTTCAGTGGCCCATAATGTACTTCTGTATGTGTCTCAAGAGAGGCCTTTGTAGTATATCTTTTCAAACAAATTTCACATTGGAAAGGTTTTTCCTTAGTGTGGACTATCATGTGTCTTCTCAAATTGGTCTTTAAAGAACATTCAAACGAACATATTTCACACCGGAATTTTTCTCCAGAATGTATAGTCATGTGCTTCTTCAGCAAAGAATATAGCACAAACTGTTTGTTACACATTTCACAAGTAAACAGCTCTTTTGAAGTATGAATTCTAATATGCGTTTCCAAATTTTTCTTTGCCGAAAATATTTTTGAACACATCTCGCACTGGTAAGGCCCATAGTGAACTGTTGCGTGATACTCTAAGGATTCTTTAGCGGTGAATTTTTTGGAACAAATTTCACATTGAAAAGGTTTTTCCTTGGTGTGGACTATCATATGCCTTCGCAAACTGGAACTTGCAGAAAACTCTTTCGAACATATTTTACACAATTTTTTTTGGGAATGTAAACTCATGTGCTTTTCCGGAACTGAATCATTAGGAAATGTTTTCTCGCATATCGCACGAGGATGTAGACTTTCTTCAGTGTTTCCGCAAGAAAAAGTTTCAGAAGTTTCTTCACACTTCACAGGTACTGACTCGGTTCTAACATTAATTTTCACCAATTCTCTACCTGAAAGTAACATTTTTTCATTATGCAATTCCATGTTTTCCAAAAATCAACGAATATTTTCGTGCAAAATTCACATTTTGCATTTTCAAAACTCTTTTATTAGAGTAGTTTTCCGAAAAATGCCACATTGCACCTCTTTATGAGCATCCAAATGTTCCATCATTGCAAACCGCTTTGAACATATCCCACATAAAATATGAAAAGAAGACTTCTCACCATATTTAAAATGTACAAAACTATTCGAATTCGAGTCTTTGGGAATCCCATGAACAGTAAGAGATAGAAAGTAGGTTAATGAGGTTGATGCTTTACTTTCCCAGAAACAATATTCTGACATGGATATATCGCTGTGATCAAAATGTACATAATTATTTTTAATATTTAGCGATATTGTGTGGTGGAGTCAAGCTAGACATTGATGATCATACCAAGTTGTTAAATGTTTTGTCTACTTATGATGTTACTAATAATCTTGTCAGATGGCCAACTAGGGTGACAGTGCTACAACTATAGATGATATTTTTGTAAATTTCCCCAATCCTGGCTTATCATGCGTTATTTGACAACACTGTAGTTCTCATGTGACTGTATCCAGAGTTGCCAACCCTACAGTTTCAAATGTAGATTTACAGTTTTTAGTTTAGGCCACCAAATCTACAGTTTTTTATTTAAGATGCTAGCACCATCTGAACAGCTTCCCGAGTTGGACAAGCAAGACTTGAAACTGCTACTGCTCACCGGACATTGTCCTCTGAGGATCACTTTAAAAAACTGGAGAAATCAGACAGTGAACTGTGCCGTTACTGCAAGAATTTCGCTGAAACTGCAGAACACTTGCTTTGCGACTACCAAGTGCTGTTTTGCAAAAGGCTTGAGTTCCTCGAAGGAGTTTTACTAACGACCTTATCCACCAGGAACTTAGCTCCCAGGAAACTGATACGCTTTGCAGGGAGTCTCGGAATCCCGGGTCTTGAATAGGTGAAGGGTAATGTACAAAAGACCTCACAGGTCGAGGTACGGAGGGGCTGAAGAGCCATATCAACCCCCCTTTTTTGAAATGTATTTACTTACGAATCTTTCGAAAATTATTAATTTATTTATATATACAGCGTACTATTTCTGTAAGCTCGATCAGTTTTTTTTCGCAAATCTTGTCTGTTTTCATTGTCACGAATACACTACTTCCACAGTAATCAAATCAAAAATCTCTATGACGGAGCTTTCTTTTCAATGAAACAAGATAACATGTTTAGCAAAAAGTATGATATTTCTGAAGGTGTCTTACAGGGTGAGTCGTTAAGTCCCCTTTTATTTTCACTATTTACAGCTGACATTGAAGACTACTTTCGAACACGCGGCTTAACAGGACTCAACATTGATGGTAAAAATGATGTATTGATGCTATCGTATGCGGAGGATATAGTTATTCTCAGTGATTCCCAATAGATCTATCAAGCTAAACTGAAAGTTCTGGAAAATTATGCATCTGATAATAAACTCGTTATAAATTCGAGCAAAACTAAAGTTATGGTTTTTTGCAGAGGAGGATATACCAGTAACTATAACCTTAGATTCACTTGTAATGATCAAGCCTTGGAAGTGGTAAGAAACTTCACTTACTTAGGGACAGAATTTTCTTCATCATCCTTGTTTCTTGAAATGGCCAAAAAGACGGTCAGGAAATCCAACCAGGCAATTGGATCTATCATGAACCTAATGTACCGTTCAAAAATCAATTCGTGGTCATCGAGAATAAAATTATACGAATCTATCGTGCTGTCTTAGCTATCATTTGGTATTGCTATATGGGGCCTTCGTTATGCTGATATAATAGAGCGTATTCAAGTTCGTTTTTCAAACGTTTACTTTGCTTACCTAAAAATACCCCAGACTATATTGTGCGCATAGAAACTAACTGTATTAAATTATCATACATAATTTTCAAATCTTCGTTAACTTGGCTCAACAAGTTGAAAACTATGGAAAGCACCAGACTGTCCAAAATTTGCTATTCACGTCTACTTGAGTTAGAGCGAAATAACACCAGATTCAATTGGCTCTCGCAGGTGAAAGAATACTTTATATTTGCTGACTGTGAAAACTTATGGCAGCGTTTTCTCAATTATAACTCAAAAAAGCTCACGGACGACATTCTGGTTAAATTCAAGCAAAAGATAATTTCGCTTGACTCAGAGAGACTTGCAAGTTCTTCCTACCCGCTCATATACAAAGGCTTAACAGCATCCGATTCTTCAAAATCCTACTTGAGTATTCCCTCACAAATTTATATAACACGTATTATTGCTCAAATCAGAACCTCTAGCAATGAGTGTTTGTTGTTTTCGTTTCACGGCTCGTATTACCGGATCGACACTACAGAGTTGTGTTCAATTTGTAACTTACAAGTGACCGAGTCATTGCAACACATCCTGTTTGAATGCCCTATCTACTTGGGCATAAGGCAAAATGCGATTATGTCGGAAATCGGCAATATTGATGGTCTAGTACTTGTACTCAATACACAAAACATGTTACTATTAGCAAACCTAGCGAAGTCCCTGATGAATATAATGAAGCTACGTTCGTTCATTATGAATGAATGACTGTGTAAATGTGGCTATTAGCTACAACGTAGAAATTTGTACAACTCTTTATTATACTTAGGATCCATGTGGAATTACGCTCGCTTATTAGCCGAGCCCTTGTGAATAAAAATAATTGTATTTTTTTAACACAATAAACTTATCTATCTATCTATCTATCTATCTACTTCCACAGCAACAATATGTACAGTGGTAACAACAGCAAGCTGGTGAGTACCTTACCCTACCCCACACTATGGGAATCCGGATACGCTGGATCAACGTGCTAGGTTATCCTGCTACCGAATCATTTCAGCCATGGTGAGTCCGCCTGATGAGGCTACTGGCTCTGGGATGTCAGTACCCGAGAGAGTAAATGCGCCGCTTCCCGCCAAGTCAGCAAGGAATACAATCATCAGTGCCCATAGATAAAGGACTTCCCCGTCTCTACCGAATACGGTATGTTCTTCATTGGTCAACTATCTATCACCCTGCCCCCCAGAGTCCAACACCTTGTGGCGAGGCAACGGCAAGCCTATGGGGAGGCCCTCTTCCCCTGCATACCCATGTCAACAGGATAATTCCAATATCAGCAAGATTTCTCTCGCATCAACCATATCCGCCGCTTACTTTCTTTCAAAAGCTACTAGGTATGCTACCATGTTAACTGAGAGGGGACATGGACTTTATGTCTGGGATCGTCACAAGTATTACCCCGTGTCGGCCTAGACACATGGCGGGCCTAGGCCCCACACTTCTTCCTCAGTTGATTTTATGGAAAATTGAATGGATAGATTTTGATTAGCAAAGGATTAATTTTCCGAAGAGAAGGACGTCATATTAACTATAGTTTGATTCTCTCAATAAGTATTACCATAACAGCTAAGTGATGAGATAAGGAAAATTTGTGTTGTGGTTATCTACCTGAAAGAGCACAAAAAAAAAATATATAATGACAACATAAACGATTCCAAAACCCAGTTCTCTGTGAATTTTATGGAACGTTGGATAATTATATCATTTTCTACATTTTTCTAATATTCAATAGTTTTCGAGTAGTAAATTTCAAATAATTCAAAGAACTCTGGAAATTTTATAGTCTGTTGGGATCGGGGATGTGTATTCGTGTTGTATCTGTCATATTTTCCCAGCAATTATGATATTTTTTATGTGTAGTTATACATATAATGGAAGTGTCCCCAGCAATTATGATATTTTTTATGTGTAGTTATACATATAATGGAAGTGAAGGAAGACATCACCTAATGGCCTAATCATTTGGAGACATCAGAAAATACTTAATTTATGGAACAAAACTGATTAATTACAATAATAGGATTAATCAAATGATTTCATTTATATAACCATAATTTACAATTATTAGGATTATTTACTATTATACTAATTATATATCAAGGATGACGAGATATTGTTCGAGAAAGAACATATCAGGGTTTACATACTATAAAAGTAACTTTAGGATTACGATGAGGAATAATTTTATTTATTACTTCACAAGTATTTTTTATTATTTCCTTTTTTTGAGGATTTTTCCATAATTTATTACAGAAATAAAATAATTAATAAAAAACCTTTTTGAAGAAAAGTTTCATTAAATCACTAAAAAAAAAAATATTTGCTTTGGATGTGTGACGTAGGTTATTCCGTGACTTATAGATTCAATTCAATACGTACGCCCTAACCTATGCAGTTTTGTTAAAGCATCGTTATTATGAGGCCTTTTTTCCTGTAAGTTCTGAGCTATCTAGTCCTTCAATGAGGAGACTATCTAGAGATCAACTCATTCGCCATCTTGGAGTTGCCATCTTCAATTTATGAATTTCAACTGAAAATCAATAATATTCGACTTAATTCGTAATCTCCGACCCCAAAAACCCTGACATACCAATTTTGAATCGAATCGGGCCGACATCGAGTCGTGCCGACATACCAATTTTGAATCGAATCGGGCCATAATCACAAAACTCGCCCGCCATCTTGGGTTTGTTGATCAGAAATCCTTAATCTCTGACCCCGAAAACCCCCACATACCAATTTTGAATAGAATCAGACCATAAACACAGATATTATCGGCCATCTTGGAGCCGCTATTTTGATTTTATGAATTTTGAAGAAACATTCCTAATCTTCGACCATGAAAACTCCCACAAACCAATTTGAATCGAATTGGACCATAAACCTGAATCTCGTCCGCCATACTGAAGCGCCATTTTTTTTCCTCTAACAGTAACTCCATGAGCTGCCATTTCAATTTCATAAATGTTGACAAAAAATTCATAATTTTCGACTCCGAAAACACCCACACACAAATATTGAATAGAATCGGACCATAATCACAAAACTCTTTCACCATTTTGGAGCCGCCATCTTGAATTCATGAATTTCAACAAAAATTAATAATCTCCGACCCCGGAAATCCTCACACCAATTTTTCAATCGAATTGGACCATAATCATAAAACTTGTCCGCCATCTTGAATTTTTTTATTTTGACAGAAATTTCACATTCTCCGTCCCTGAAAACCCCCACATACCAATTTTGAATCGAATCGTACCATAATCACAAAACTTGTCCATCATCTTGGAGCCGTCATTTTGTTTTTTTTTCCAACGAAAATTTCATAATGCATTGTCACCGGAATTATGATCACCTGCCGAATTTCAGCTCAATCGGATGTCGGCAAGTGTTCCAAAAATGGATTACAAATTTTGAACTGGAAAGAATGACAGCATATGAACGAAGCGAGTTAAATAAAAATGTGTAATAAAACATGGCAACAGCGCTGGATGCCGTATCATACTAAACATGAAAACAAATTATTCACTGGACGTGATAATGATATGATGGTGAAAGGACGCAATATTATATAAGAATACTTTTTTTATTTTTGAAGTTTTTGATAATCTGAAACCAGCTTTTTTGTGTAGAACCAGTATACTCTATCAGAATTGACCTAGATAGCGTATTTCTGGTGGATGCAGTAACGTACGCTTCCTGAAAGGACGCAGTATTGTAGGCAAGATGTATATATATATAATTTCTATGAGCCAAGAATTAATGAAATGGCTGCAGTGACAAGCTGGACTGTACATAAATTTTTCGGTGTCCAAGTGGGAGATCTGACAGAGACTTGATATGTCAGTGTCCGCGAAAGTGTTAACTCAAAAAGGTTTCCATTTTGAGAACTTTGACATATATATCCTCGAAAATATGTGGATATTATAATTTAGACCAATATCTAGAAAAATTAATTAAATATAAGTGTAAATGCAGAGAACTGCAAGAGGACTGGAACTGTTTGTAATTGATAAACAATGAATAAATGAAATAATTTGTTTATTTTGTGAAGATAAAGACTTTAACTGAATCATGAATATACTTATATATTATTTATAAAATAAATTAGACATGACACTAATTTATTTTTTTTAGTCGATATCTGCTCAATTTGAAAATATTTCCGAATTGCAATATGAAATTGAAACTTTTGATGGACTTTCTGAACATGGAAATTAAAATAAATGGAGTATTGTTGAGCTTGGGCCACACCGACTTTGATTTTCTTCGGAATTACCATTCTCATTAGAAGGTTTTTCCCCACATATTTCAATAATCGAAAAATCACTAACAAAAGAGTTTGGTTGTTGATTTCAGGGGAGGTTTTTCATGTGGATTCCGTTTTGATGACTTTGACATCATTATCCCTAATAAAAACATCACTATCCAACTTTGGTGGAGAATAATTGTGTGTTAATAAATGACGCTTCAATAAATACTTTACGGAGTATGATTTTTCACAAATATCACAGGGGTATGTTATCCCTGAATGTAATTTCATATGTTTTCTCAAATTTGCATTTGAAGAAAACAGACGGGAACAAATCTGACATTTGCTTTTATTTTCTGTACGTGGTCCATAATGTACTTCTGCGTGTGTCTCAAGAGAGGCCTTGGTAGTAACTCTTTTAAAACAAATTTCACATTGGAAAGGTTTTTCCTTAGTGTGGACTATCATGTGCCTTTTCAAATTGAACTTAGTAGTACACTCCTTTGAACATATTTCACACCTGAATTTTTCTCCATGTACAGTCATGTGTTTCTTCAGCAAAGAATATAGTACAAACTGTTTGTTACACCATTCACAAGTAAAAATATTTTTTGAAGTATGAATTCCAATATGTGTTTCTAAATTTTTCTTTGCGGAAAATATTTTTGAACACACCGCGCACTGGTAAGGCCCATAGTGAACTGTTGCGTGATACTCTAAGGATTCTTTAGCGGTGAATTTTTTGGAACAAATTTCACATTGAAAAGGTTTTTCTTTGGTGTGAACTAACATATGCCTTTTCAAATTGGCACTTAGAGAAAACTGTCTTGAACATATTTCACAATTGAATTTTCCTTTGGAATGTACACGCATGTGCTTTTCCGAAATAAATTTATCAGGACATGTTTTCTCGCATATCTTACGAAGATGTAGACTTTCTTCAGTGTTTCCGCAAGGAAAAGTTTCAGAAGATGCATCATACTCCACAGGTACTGACTCGGTTCGAACAATAATTTTCACCAATTCTCTACCTGAAAGTAACATTCCTTCATTATATAATTCCATGTTAGTTTTGCAAATATTAACGATTTTTTTTGTGCAAAATGCACATCTTCGCATTTTCAAAATTCTTTAATTAGAGCAGTTTTCCGAAAAAATACCACATTGCACCTTTTTAAGAGCATCCAAATTTTCCTTCCTTGTAAACCCCTTTGAACATATCGTATCTGAAATGTGTTAAGAAGACTTCTCACCACATTTAAAATTTACAATATTATTCGAATTCGAGTCTTTGGGAATTCCATGAACAGTAAGAGGAATCACACAGGAACAATACTGTGACATAGATATTTCTGTAATATCACATTGAAATTTGTTAGTTAAAGTTCACTGTATATTATTTTATATTTTTGTAGGTGTTACACTATGGAGGGTAGAGGTAAGGAGAACTATCTGTGTTACAAAAAGTGTCCCTGAAAAAATATTAAATTAAGATGGCGTTACTGTACCAGAATACCGTTTTTAAAGAAAGAAAGTTTGACATGTTAATTTATAAATTAGAGGATTGAGATACTTTTATCAACTACTTCGACTCAGCTGACTTCATTTTCTCTAAAACAACGAAATTCAGACCACACCCTATAGTACCAAACGCCTTTCTGGCCACTTTCTGAAACATTATTTATTGCTTTTTGGTGGACGCTTATTGAGTTAAACAACCATATGAGAGTGTCCTCCTTATCTCTACCTTCCATATGGTACACAAAGAAACAAATTATTATTATATACAACACATGAATGACATCAACAAATGACTATGAGAAGGTTGCAATGGTTTAATTATTCTGTGTTGTATATTTTATGTGCAGAACTGAATTTATTGGTAGATGGTAAATATAAAAAAAAACCTTTAGACCACACGACTGAAGTAAAACTTCTTTAGCTCCACAAATCAGCTCGGCAGATGGCGCTGCAGTCGGTATCTAGGATACTGCAACTAAACGGCTCAACCGATGCTCATGAAATTTTGTGTGCATATCGGGTAGGTCTGAGAATCAGTCAACATCAATTTTTCATCCCCCTAATTGTTGAGGGTGGTCCACCCCCTAATTTTTTATTTTATTTTTTAGACAAAATTTGTTGTTTTTATTTTTTTATGATACAGCATTCAAAAATACATACAACCCTAAATTTTCACCCTTCTACGATCAACCCCTATTTTTTTGGCAAGATTTTTATTTTTATTTTGTCATGGGTAACGGGAATAACGGGATATCGAAAAAACGGGATGACTGTTATAATTTTAAAATAAGCTGTACAAATTTTTTAAATTGACTGATTATCGATAATCTTACTGTATAACATTGTGTTTGTTAACAAGAGATAACTCTTAGCTACAATAAACATATTCTCTCTCTAAGGGAATAACGGGAAAACGGGATAAATAAAAAACGGGAATAACGGGATAACGAAAAAACGGGATGACAGGATAAGGGGAAAACGGGATAAAGAAAAAATGGGATAATAGGAAAACGGGAATAACGTGATAATGAAAAAACGGGATGACAGGATAAGGGAATAACGGGATAAATAAAAAACGGGATAACAGGAAAACGGGATAACAGGAAAACGGGAATAACGGGATAACGAAAAAACGGGATGACAGGATAAGGGGAAAACGGGATAAAGAAAAAATGGGATAACAGGAAAACGGGATAACGAAAAACGGGATGACAGGATAAGGGGATAACGGGATAAAGAAAAAAAGGGGTAACAGGAAAATGGGATAACGGAAAACAAAGGAAGCGGAAGGAGTCAAAATAATCTAGATGGAACAAAATAAAGGAAAACATAGAAAAAAAGAAATTCTACGCGGACGAGAGTTTTCGGGAAAACCATTTTAGGGAACATAGAAATTTGGACAGGACAACGTCTGTCGGGTCAGCTAGTATATATATATATATATATATATATATATATACGTACCCGACAGATGATTCCAAGTACAATACACACAATAGAGGTTTGGAAGCCCAAGTTGATTTTCACTTTATCAGTGTGTATTTCTATGGAAAATATTATACTTGAGTAATTATAGGAGGAACCAGTAAGAGGGGTAACATTTTTGAACATACAATCTGACAACACATTTCAAAGGTTTTACTAGTCACGTAATATGCAACGGTAATTAGGAAGCCCATTTAAAAAAAGTATAGATCTTGTTACCTATATGAAGCCCGGCGATGTTGCCATATTGTTTAAGCAGTAATAAGTAAGTAGCCGATGTTTGAGACGGTCTTGATATGTAATTTATTACTTTGAATAATACTAGGTGAAGGGTGTTCCGATACATACTTATCATTTTTCATCATTTATTAAAATTACAATTTTCGGAATTCAGATATTCCTTTGCACCAGTAGGTATTGATACGATATGAGGCAATAATGGAAATAATAATCTAGAGGCTTGAAGGAAATACTATTTCAAGAAAAAAAACGATAAAATAAAAAAATATTTAATTTATGTATGAATTTTTTTTTAAATATTGGTGTTTCGGAAATAACTATCGTTCTGATTTATAAAATCCATGAAATTATCAAGAATAGAATTTCTGGACCTATTTTCAAAAGGCTCATTTGTTTCGGAATGTATTATAGACGAATGTCTTCAATCGAATTCAATCGAGTCTTTATTTGTGAACTCGTCCTTTTTGGATCGAAGTAACTCTTCACATTCATGTTTTTTGGGGTAATTTTTTTCTTAATGTGTTTTGCAAAATATTCCTTCACCAGTTTTTTTTTCTTGTTCAGACCATCGTACTTGACTTGCTGATGCTTTCAAGCCAGATTTACCTGAAATATAATTTAATAAATGTGTGATGTGCCATTTGAAAAGTCGTACGGTGACATGAGGAAAAAATGCATAGGTCGTCAGAAGATGACGTCATATGAATACTTCAACTTTTCAAAATGTCTAGTCAAAAGCTCAACCAGTATGACGGTAATCAACTTGGTGCAATACTTCAGCTTCACCTTCACCTATGTTTATATGGTTTGATATACAGAGTACAGTAAATTCATGATGGTACTTGATTGATAAAATATTTTTTGAAAAGACCCGGCCGACACTTGATAAAAATCTATAATTAAAGTAAACTAAAAACACTTCACTACGATACTCACAATTTTTTTTTGTAAAAATCGTAGTGAAGAAAAATTATAACATTTTTTAAATAAAAAAGAAGTCAACTGGAGTATACAGTGCTTGTCTGACGTCCGTTCCCCCCCCTACTAATTTTTGAACCACCTGGTATATCGCAACGAAATTTGGAGGGCTTAAATAGGAGATTTGGTGTAAGAAATACTCTGTCCAATGTTATAAAAGTGTCTCGTTTTTCCATTAACTTTTTAAATAAACGTATTGGGCAAATATCTTTCTCTAAAATATTAGGCGTAATCCATTTGCTGTCACATAATTTATTTTTACCGCCTTGTCTCGTTTTCGAAAATAGAGGATTATAGTCGATACGTCCAGTTTTTTTTCCATTATTTTCAATTTCAGATACGAATTAAGTGGTTTTGCAGTAAGCTGCTTCTCCTCCGCGCCAAGCTAATTCAAACGCCAAAATGTGATATAATTTCTTTTAAAGTCCTTCCGGTTCATTTTTGTCATATAATCTGGCCATTGCAAATACTTCAGATTTATTAAGAGCTGATGCACTAGATTTTCTCTTTTCGAGTTGTGCTTGTAGGATTTTACGTTTAACATTACGTGCAGCTCGTGATGAATTAAACTGAACGTCGGTGAAAGGGTTAAATACAATATTGAATTTGGTATAATATTTACTTTGTAGCATTTTAGCGGTGGTGTTCCAAATTGTTTCAACTACCGCTTCTTTGTAGTCTTTTCCGTTGCCTTTTCGCATATTAAATGCCCAATCTTGCAATATTACATTCAATTTCTCGATGGAAGTATCTGGCTCAAATTTATATCTTTTTGCATCGCAAAACGTAGAAAATTGTCGCCAGATTGATGATTGCGTCGCAACTGTAATAGTAGGCACACAGGTATTAACAATTTGACTAATTTCGGCGTTCGTAGACTCACCGAAACGACTCATTGTTAGTGCTTAGAAATTCAATAAGTTGTTGACAAACATGTCAAACTATTTATTTTGGCAACCAACACACCGCGATAATTGATAAACAAATGAATAAGTGAAAAAACCACTAGTGCATTTGTCGCTGTAAAAGTTGCAGCTAACTTTTGCCGCTGTCAAACTGACAATTGCACTGTGGCATATGCGATTTTTTATACATGAGTTGAATTGTCAGTATAAAACAGCGATAAGACGTTTCATCACTATAACTGATTTGATTGGTTCTCTGTTTGATTGGCTAAGACATAATGAGCGAAATAGTCGCTCAACATTTTTTGAAATTTTCGGAAAAACAGTTTGCCTGGAAATTTTACCGAGTGAGATTTGCGATCTTAATATCTGAATAAACCACGAAATCGAAGCTAAAGTTATTTGATTGAATCTTTGATAATAAGGCCGCAAATTGCACGAGTTAAATTTCTTAGAGGCAAAAGGCTTGGGGAAAAATTAAAAAAAAAACGCGATAAAATCCTCTAGCACGAATGATATATGACGAGAATATTTCCCGAATCACATTTCAAACTGGATAAAATTACCAGAATTCATGTTATATTATAGTTTTCAACGGGGAAATTTACAACAATTCTTTTCGATCTAAAATCGAAGGAATCACAGCTAAAAGTTTTAAAATGGTGGCTAACGCCATCTTCAATTTTTTTTTAAATAGAGCACCCCGTATATTATTCCATTTTGGAAATCTGCTCATAATTATCAACAGTTTTCTCTAATACACTTTACTCCTAAATTCAATTGTTTTCGAAATATTAACGTTTGAAAAGCGACATTCCGGTTTAAAATGAAGTATGGATTTTGGTCACTTCCGGTAAAACATTTTGCTAACAAAACGTTGTTATTAATTTGTAGTTAAATCTCTTAATGAATTCGACTAATAAGAGGATAAACAGTACCGCTTACCAGAAAATCTCGAAGCCTACGAATGTGTTCTGTAAATTCACAATCAAAACAAATTAGTTAGCTAAAAAATTATAATTTATTTTTGAATAAAACTTTTATTTAACCCCAACAATTATTTCATCAAGTGTTCAATGCGGCCCCCTCCTAAATCTTGACAATAAAGTGCCCTATTATAAATAGCTTCTCTCACGTTGATGAAAGTCTGTTCATCTATTTCTTCACATGTATCTATTATTCTGCGTTCCAACTCTTCTATTGTTTGGCATTCAGTGGCGTAGATTTTTGACTGCAGAAATTATGAGCAGATTTCAAAAATGGAATAATATACGGGGTGTTCTATTTAAAAATATTATTGAAAATGGCGCTCAGCCGCCATTTTAAAACTTTTAGCTGTGATTTTTTCATGGAAAAGTAGGTTTTTATCTCCTATTTAAGCTCTCCAAATTTCGTTGCGGTATTAGTAGGGGGGGGAACGGACTTTATACGAGCACTGTATGTAACGTTGTAATTCAAATTCATGCAATTGCAATAATACAAATATTTTGTTGAAAAGGGAAACATTCTCAATTTAAAATTAAATAGAAATATTTTTCTGAAAATTTATGAGATTTTTACGACAATAATCAAGTTTTTTTTGTATTATCTAACAGAAAACCACTGCTTCCCCGGCCAAAGCCACATCTGATTTTATGAACATCCCGTTCATATCATCAAACAAATCAACAAATATTTTGTATTTATATGTATTTGCATAATTGTATTCTGTTAGGTTTTTTTATAATTTTATGAAATGCTATTCTACCTAGATTAGCTAGAGTAGTAAAAAATATAATTTACCTCTGGACAAGCTAGTATGAGCTTGTAATGACAGTTCTTCAAATCTATTATCCGTTGCCGGTTTATCTGCATTTCCACCTCCAACTTCTGATATATTATGGAAATTATTCGAACACTCCCCACATTCTTTCTTCTCTTGGAAGCCAGTTCTTATGACACTTTTAGTAATCTTATTTAACATTTTTTCTGCCAAAGGTTTATCAGTCATTTCGTCAATGTCTGATTAGGAACTATAATAAACGTCATTATCTAATTCTACATCCTCCAAGTTTTTTCCTTTGAACTCGTTCCCTTTTCCTTTTTCAAGAAGCATCAGAATCTTTACAACTTTTGCCGTTTGATATATATCCTGAGGCAATCTGGAACATGACAAAAAATAATTTTAATTAAGTATTTTCAATAAATCAACTGAACTACCTGTAAAATTCCATATGAGTTTTTTTTGTGTGCCCCATGAAAGTTGCAATTTGTTCCATTTCACTATCATCAATACTCAATAATTGGAGCGTTGTAGCTATATGTTTTCGAAATTTGGTAGATGTTAATAATGAAGGGTTTTTTGCTCCTGAATTTTTGGCCAACTTTCTCAGAACATTTACTCCAGCCATCCACCTATTTGCTGAGTCGGGATTCGCTGGTTAACGGCAACAATACGGGCTTCTCCCAATGATTTTCTTTCAAAGATTTCAGAGCTAAACTTGATAACTCTGTACACCAGTGACCTTCAATCAGTTGTTTCAAATCTTTAATTTCACATCTTCGTTTTTCCTGATCGGTCCACTTGATTCCAGGCATGGTTCTCTTTTCCAGAACTAATTTGAAGCCAATATCACAAAGTAATTTTAGATTTGTTCCAATATGCAAAGCCAATGATGGTGCTTTGAAATGTTTGGTGGTTTCATCGTATCCACTGATAACTTTTGTTGCTGCTACCAGTGATTGAAACATCTCAGGTTTAAAAAAATCGAACAAACAGGAAACTTCTGGATGCATTTTTTTCAGAATAATCAAAAGACGTCCCATTTCTCTGATTTTGTTTGATACTACAACAGAAATTTGTTGCCTCTTATGTTTAGATAGTAGTAGATGTTCTCCATACAAACAAATTAAAGAATCCCTTTTAGCTACAGCGCTGATTTCATCAGGCCTCATTATAGATAAAATATACGGGTCGAATAGAGAACCTCCTCCTTTTTGGTTTCGTCGGTTAAAAATACTTCCTGTTTAATTCGGGAAGACTTGAGAAAGTCATTGTTCTTTGAACATGCTATAGTCATAAAAGTTTGAGACTTGTTGAGGAATTTTTTCCAGGCTTCAGCTCGGTTTCTGGTTTGCTTTTGCATGTTTTAACATGTTTGTACAAATGTTTCTTATTATAATGCCCCAGACAAAACGTGCAAGCAAAATACTCCGCATCAGGTTTCTTGGACCTCTTAACAGGGTTCAATATATCCTTTTCTACATTGAGATGGAAATACCCTTGTTTCCTTAAAGCTGCAACGATTGCCAAACGCTCTTTGCTTCGTGGAGGCAAGGTTTGAAGCAGCATTACTTCTTTATTATTCTTGTGATGTCTCATCAAATGTCGGGAAAAGTGGGTCTTCACATCATCAAAACACAAAGGGCATAATGTTGGCCTTTCTCTGGCAGAAACAGACTTACTGTATCTTTGACGATCCTAAAAAATATGTGACTTAAAAGTGATACTGGTTAATAATGTAAAATAAAAAAATACCGAGAGAAGTGAATGATTACCACCTCCATTTTGTTCTGAAAAGTTCTTATTATCAAAAGAATTGTTGAATTGGGCATTCTCTGAATACTTTGAAGTAGTGGGTACTGCATTATCGGAATCCTTCGAAGTAGTAGGTACTTCGTATTTAGAATAATCTGTATTTTTCTGAAATATAAAGTATTTCTAAACAACAAATATATCTGAAAGGATCGCAGTGTTCTACACAGGCTATCATTTTATCTGATTTGAGGAAGATTTATCAGAGCTGAGATGAGTAATTCCGGAACCTATAATGAAAGTTTTCAACATTTAGCCAGAAATTATATCAAAATGAACATCAATAATTTTCTGAATACACCTCATCTCAATCTATCTCATTTAAATTGCCGGAACTTGAAAATCCATGATACAGATGGAGAAACAGCTTAGATATTTTCACAATATCATTTACGAAACCACGACATATGAAAAACGACTTTCACTTGAATAAGCTATCGTATAGTGAATCAATTGTGGTCCTGTAAATCAGTTTAAAAAACCAGATCATCCCGGAGTCACAAGATTACAATGGATTCCAATACCTATCATTGGATATCATTTTTGAATTCGGTGACGTTTGCTACCCCTGGATGAATATTTTTTCAAGCTATTACATTATAGAAATTTCCCCTCATAAACACCAATATTCGCTAGTATTTTCTCAGAACTGAAATTGATTCATATTTCACCGCTTCACAGTGCTTTCAGGTAATTTTCTTTCTGAATATATTTTTCCGAACTAATAGATGTTTTTTTAATTTTGAATAGACGCGGCCGATACTTGATGAAAATCCATAACTAAAGTATACAAAAATACTACATCGTGAAGATGTTCACAAAAAGAGAGGTTTACGAAACCACGACATGTAACTATTTCGCTAGAACATTAGCTCCATCAGGTGGAAATGAACTTCAATAGACGTTTACATCTAATTGCAAACTATGGAAGGCATTAAACATAGAGAAATTTACGAGTAAAATATTTGAGATCGTTTATAGGACTTTATCATTCATGAATAGATAGTGTTTTCCCAACCGCTACTATTTTCAGTTTCTAAGTTCCACCTTGGAACATTCGTATACTAGGTCATCAACCTCCTAGAAAGTTATTTGTGAACAAGTTTTACTCACAGCAGAAATTCGTGGAATTTTTTGGGAAATATCTGTTCCTGAATCTTCTATTTCAGTTTCAAAACCAGAAGGAACATACTCCGAATCTGAATCTTGACTGAGTTCTCTTAGTACCTTCATGAAAAAGACATCATTATGTGTGGGTTCGAAAAATGTCGACTTGTACTCACATCATTCTCATCGTCGGTGTGGGAATCAGAAATGATAGATAGCGATCTATATGAAATCTTATCTGCTTCTATCGTAATTTTCTTACAATACTCTATAATACTACCTGTGTCCTCCAAATTTGGAACTTCGTTATCTGTTTCAACAGGAGAAATTTCTTCATAGTGCTGAAATTAATATGATACTGTGATATGGAATTTTCTACGGTATTACCCGCTTATTATAAAATATTCCTTTTGATTTTTTTCTCGTGTGAAGCTCATTTTTTGTGGAGGAATACTTATTATTGTCCGATTTTTTTGGGTATATGAATTTTTTATCATTTTTCAGATTGTAGAAGGTATTAATACCCAAAAAATTCAGCCATTTTTTTATATTCATAACATGTTAGTAAAATTAGAATTTTGTCTAATATTCAGACAAAAAAAAACTGTATACTATAAATGGCATCTTTCAGAATAAGAAAGCCATTATGTGGCACCTTTTATGTTTTCTTCGGTGAGATCACTTAAACTAATACCTGTCCACAGTTTTCAGATAAATCTGATGTTTGCTGAATTTGAAGACCTTCCAAATATTGTGACACTTTTGCATTTGACGATAATTCGTCTGAAAAATCATAGGCATCTGCAATTTTCTGTTCCTAAAACCAAATTAGTAGTCCAAAGTTTACCAGTATTTAATATCCAATTCATTGCATACCTGAGAACGTTCTCCTTGACAAACATCAGGACAAGGTTCATCGTAATTGGATGAGACGATATCACTCTCTGAAATAGAATACCATATTTTGTAAATACCTTATAACAAAAAATATGACACTTTTATCTTATTTCCAAAATTTTTTTACATATTAAACCACCACAGAATTATCAAAACTATCAATAAATATAAAAATATACAAGGTATCCCATTAAAAATAAACAACATGTTGGTAATTTCAGGACTGACTGGAAGAGCTAGAAAAATAAAAATACAGAATAGTAGAATTTAACGGGAATTTGGATCAGGGAGCAAAACTATTTTTTTTCGTTGCCGTTTTGGAATTATTTATTCCTTTTTCAAAAGTGACATGACAATATTCACGTTTAGATGGAAACAGAGAAAATATCTACGACCCATCTTCAAAACTAAGTTTCCTGCTTATGAATCCAACTCCATAAAACTCTTGAGTAATCGATACAAACTCCTTTCGATAAAAAAACAAATTGGCACAATTTACACATTAAAAACTTTAAAAATGTAAATAAACAAATACAGAAACGAAACACAACAGTGTATGGTCAATAAACAACTGATCATCCCACCTGAAATACTCGGGCGCTATATAGATATAGCAAGATAAAAAAACAAAACAAATCTTTTATCTATTATTCCTCAAAAATTTGTTTTTTTATTGAAATTTTCTAGAATATGCGTTTTTATTTTTGACTGGTTTTGTGGATCATTTTCTTAGTTTACTTAATTATCATGGAGATTGATTTGAATCATTTCTCCCACAATCTCTTTCCAAATTTTTTACTGAATCGAAATCAAAATTGAACGATGATACAAAATGATAAGCAGCAAGGGCTGTTTTTTCTTTTTTATGTCTATTCTTTTCATAGCAGTCACAGTAGTTATGTTGTGTTGATATATTCTGGTTTCTATGTATTGTTTAGTTTGCCCTATATAACAGGGAATACTATATATTAGACATGAATCTGTTTTAGCTGGTATCTTTAGCTTTATCTTTTAACTGCGTGAATAATTTACCTGTAGTTTTCAAATTGTAAAAGGCAAACTTGTGAGAAAATTTTATATGAGAGCACATTTCTTTCGGAAACATTTCCTGGCTATAAGTTCTTCGGCGTTTTTTAACGATACTGTTGCTTAATTTTGTGGGGTAGTTGTTTTCAACAAGTTCTTCGCCTTAACAAAATTTTCCGAATGGAAATAATTGTCACTAAGAGTGAGTACTCTTGAAATTATGTTTGAGGCTGTATTAACCTTGTGACTGAAAGAGTGTTCTGATAAGTAATTCAAAATTCTCCCGGAATTGGTAGGCTTCATGAACCAATTGCTGAGTTATTTCTTCTCTATTTATCTCTTATGAACTGGAGACCCAGAAAATATAGTATGCTTTCTTCGAGGTTTTCTTCTTCTATTGCTAACGTGAACTGAATATTTTGGTTGAAACTATTGAAAATATTCAAAATTTCCTCAGATTTGTCAGCTGGAATATCAAGAATGCAATCATCTACATAATACTTAATGAAAGTTATATCAAAAAGTAATCCCGATGTTATTTTTGTAATTATATTTCCCATATATACCTTCTTTCTATTTGTAAAATGTTCCATCAAAAATAAATTAACTTGAGTCAAAAATAAAGTCGAATAATATTGGGAAATCCAGCCAGTTCTGTCTTGGCGAATATAGTTGTTAATTATATAATTACAAAAATAACATCGGGATTAACTGCTGATATAACTTTCAATAAATATTATGTAGATGATTTTATTCTCGATATTCCCGCTCACAAATTTGAAGTATTAAATATTTTCAATAGTTTCAAGGAAGAAGGAGAAAACAACCTGCCGTTTCTGGATCTCCAGATCATGAGAGATAAAAATGGGAAATCACTGAGCAATTGGTTAATAAAACCTACCAATTCGAAGAGAATTTTGAATCACTTATCAGAACACTCTTTCAGCCAGAAGGTTAATACAGCTTCTAACCTAATTTCAATTGTTTCCATTAGGAAAATTTAGTTAAGGCGAAGAATGGATAGACAAGAAATGTTTACGAAAGAAATGTGTTGAAAAATAAGATACAACAGATTCATGTGTAATATATGATATTCCCTGTAAATGTGGTAAATATTATATAGGGCAGACTAAACAATACCTTAACACCATAATATAGCAACACAAATATCACACATATTACAGGTATCTGAAGGTTTGAGGTGATATTGGGGGGTTAGTACACGATCACAGTCGGAAAATTCCGTTTCTGGGCCGTAGAATTTTTCGACTACGTTTCAGATAAAAGTTATATCCATAAAAGTGTGGCTATTGAAAAGACTTTCAATTTAATTTTTCATGTGTGGATATCGATGAATAAATTCTCGAGATAATGGCGAAAAACCCTCTTTCTTGTTCTATTTTAGAAATGTTTATAAGTTCTGAAATAATTGTTACAAACACCTTGGTTAGGAGCACATTATGGGTCTTCATGATAGATTGGTTAATAGTTTATCCGAAATACCATTTATTTAAACAATCGTCATAGGCAGGATAATGGATCTAGAGATGTTTAACAAAGTGGAATTGATTCTTGAAAGGTTAAACTGCAAAAAAAGTTGAAAAAATATGTTATTTGTTGAAAAAATTGTTAAAAAGCCCGTTTAAAAGAGGAGTGTTTTTTTTGGCTTATAGACAATTGGAATAACTTTATTATTTTTCATGATAAACGCTTGTAATTAGGCTCATTGAAAAGCTGGTTGGAACACGCGTATTAAAATTCAACCTTATCTAGGTTTCTAGATAACGTAGAACTTATTTTTTTAGATCTGGGGTAGCTTGACGAAATTTTAACAACTGGATAATGTTTATTCCCCTGTTAAATTGGGAAATTCCGGAAAAATCAACATGTCATATTAACCATACTTTATTTGCAACGTGAATGCTGAAATACTGTCATATATCTTTCAATTTTGCATACATTTTAAAGTAAATAACTTATTTTGAATAAATTACATATTTTAATAATTAATAAAGCAGCTATTTGTTTACAATTAGAAATAAAAATGACTGGTTTTAATTTTCAGACTACATTTACTTTCTTTATATTTATAAAATAATTTATAAAAATGATTGATTTCATCTTTTAGACATTTGCTGTCTTTATATTTTGTACAGGTGACCCAGGGCTTTTTTAAAACGATAGGTCCGACAATGAGGCAAATTTTGAAAATATTCCTATTTATATACAGCATGCTCCAAAATAATATACACAAACTGAGTTCTGTTTTTTTTAAACCGCAACTCCCATTTTTGTTACATTTTTGGATTCGCCTCTAAATAGTCGATGTAACGCCCCCAGATTATCTGCAATATTTTTTGACTTATGTCAATTTATGTGTCAAAATAGCGTCGTGCATAGACCCACAGAAAAATTCATCACTTCAGAAAACCATTCAAGATAATTCAACCAACTTTTTTCCATTCGATTCCTCAGGCTTTATTTAGCGCATGTTTTGAGATAGAGGAACTCGGAGTCAATGTTCCATCTCCCACTACGATTTTTCGAAAATGACATATTACAAATGGCAATAATTCGACTTTTTCAAATGAACAACCTATATTTTATCGAATCACTGTATGGCATTTTTCAAGAGCTTCTTATTGATATAGGGTTTGTGTTGTGTGGCGTGTAATTTTTTTTTATGGTTTAATCGAAAAAAAACAAAGAAATCGAGTAGGCTGTTGTAGTTGAATTTTACACATCCGTATGCTTTCAATAATTGAACACGTCTAATTGTTAATAATGAATTACACTGGCGAAGAATTAGTGAATATGGTCTACTCTATTATTGACGCTGACAGAAATCCTTATTAGCAAGCAGAATCTACCATAAATAAAATAACTAATAAAAACACTTTTTAAAGACAAGCTTTTATTCAAGCCGTGTACTGAAACGTATAAAATAAATTTAAGTCATCGCTGACAATGGTTTAATTATTTTTTGTTGAATTATTTGGTTTCAAAAACATTGTCGCGCGAAGTGTTCATAAAAGTAGGAACCAATTAATTTGATTGGGCTGTGATTAGTTGATAAGTAAGAACTTGTCGAAGTATTTGATTTTTACAAAGTATTCATGAAAGTAGATACCAATTAATTTCATTGGACAATGAATGGTTGGTAAGTAACAACTTGCCGAAGTATTAATTTTATTACAATTCGCGCGACTTTTTGAAACCAAATAATTCAACAAACAATAATTAAATCATTGTCAGCGATGACTTAAATTCATTTTATACGTTTTAGTACATGGCTTAAATAAAAGCTTGTATTTAAAAAGTTTTTTTATTATTTATTTTATTTTTTGTTTTTTAGTTAGTTCGCCTTAATCTGTTTATTTCTAATAGGGCATCGTTATTACAAGTTCTCTTCCCTGTAAGTTTTGAGCTGAAAGAAATCATGATCTCCGTTCCCAAAAACTCCTACACACCAATTTTGAATAAAATCTGACCATAATCACAAAATCGTCCATCATCCTAAAGTCGCCATCTTGAATTGAATAGATTTTGACAAGAAAATCATAAACTTAACCTGAAAATCGCCACATACCAATTTTGAATGAAATATAACCATAATCAGAAATATCGTCCTCCATCTTGGGGCCGCCATCTTAAATTTATAAATTTTGACAAAAAATTCATGATCTCCGACCTACCAATTTTGAATCTAAATAAAAAGGTTCTACGTTGTCTAGAAGCCGAGATAATGTAAAATTTTGACACGCGCTTCAATTTGAAAATTCTATTATATATCAGAAACTCGCAGCGTGAAAATCGAGCTTGGGCTGCACTCCCCACCACCTGATTACGGCGCTCTTGAAAGAGGACTTTCACTTTAAGGGACTAGGACTTCATACATATTGAAACAATTGTACACTTATCAATTGAATCATAAAATATGGGTCTCCATTGAAAATCTGTCAAAAATTCAACTATAATGTTAATAAATAACAAAGATAACATAAAAAAACTAGCTTGGCTCCTAGAAAGTTAATTTTTTTGTTTGAGAGCGTGTTTTTAAAGCAGCTTTTCAATTAGCCTAATTATGAGCGTTTATAGTGAAAAATAATAAAGTTATTCCATTTGTTTATAAGCAAAAAACACCCATCATCTAAATGCGCTTTTTAACGTTTTTTTCTAAACAAATAACATATTTTTTCAATTTACCTTAAAGTTCAACCTTTTAAGAATCCATTTCACTTTGTTAAACAGCTCTAGATCCATTATCTTGCCTATGACGATTGTTTGAATGAAGGGTATTTCGGTTAGAAACATGCAATAATTCGTAAACTATTGTCCCGATCTAGCTGAAATTGGATACAACTATTGCCCTCCTAACCAAAAATAGTAAACATTTCTAAAATATTCCAAAAAATATGTTTTTTGGCGTTATCTTGAGAATTTATTTATCGATTTCAACACATAAATGATCAAATTGAAGATCTTTCTGAAACCTACAACTTATATACAGATTTTCTCTCAGACGTAGTAGGAAAATTCTACGGTCCAAAAACTGAATTTTCCGACTTTGATCGTTGTTTGTAAAAAATTGGGCAAATCTTGCTGTACGTTTTTATGTGTTTATAATGTTCTAACTCCCCCCTATCCCCTAAAACCTTCTCATATCTATAATAAATTGAATAAACTTAAGTTATCCACAGACTGGGCTATATGACTAATATGAAAATAATAGAAACAAAAAACAGCATTTGCTGTAAATCATTTTGAATCATCGTGCAATTTTGATTTCGTTTCAGTAAAATTTTTGGAAATGGAGATGACTTATTGAAAGAGATTGTTGAGAAAAAGGATTCAAATCAATTTCCATGATAATTGCGTAAACCAAAAAAGTGATTCACAAAACCTGACAAAAATATACACGCACCTCCTAGAAAAGTTCAAAAGAGAAAACAGATTTCTGAAGAATAATAGATAAATGATTCGTTTTTTTTCCTTGCTTTATCTATGTAGCGCTCGAATATTTCAGGTTCATTGACTATTCACTATGTCGTATTTAGTTTTATTTTAACGTGTTTGTATTTTTGAAATTTTCAATGTGTAGTTTGTGCCAATGTGTTTATTATCGAAAGGAGTTGTTTTAATCGATTACTCAACAGTATTCTGAAGTTGGATTCATGAGCAGGAAAAACTTAGTTTTAAAGGTGGATCGTGATGTGTTCCCTGTTTTCACCTAAAAGTGAATATTGTCATTTCAGATTTGAAAAACAAATCGATTATTCCGAAACGTCAGCGATAAAAAATTATACTTAGTACGAATTTTAAAATTTTTATTACCTTATAAACATCGAAACAAACGAACGACATAGGATACGCTGTAGGTATTTTTTTGTGAAATCAAATTAATATTCCACAAGTTTTCAACTTCATAATGAAAAATAAAAAAATCTTAAAAGCTAATTCTTTATTCAAATGCACCAAAAAGAAAACATTGTTCATCTAGTTGGGTGGGTGGGAAGTTATTCTGTAACAGATTCAAAAACTTCTCCCGCAATATTTTCAGATTGAATATATTAGTTTTTGAATCTGTTACACTATAACCTACGTTAACCATCTAAAGAAATTATGTTTCTAACTGTTCTTCTGAATTAAAGCTTGTTTTGAAAATGCTTTTTAATTTACCTATAATTCTGTAATTCCTTTTGTCATTCATTTGAAATCCGCCACTCTAAATTCCCAAGCCACCAATTTTAAATATATTCGTACAACAAAACTCGTTCACTTCAATTGATTCTTGAATTTTGACTCCAAAAAGCCCTTGATAACAATATTATTCAATATTGGATTAGATTACAAAAATTGTCCGTTATCTTGAATTATCTAAATCTGAGGAAAAAAACTCCCACTCGAAAAATACAATACATACAATTTTATTCAAAATCTGATCTGAATTTTTTGAAGTATTCTTAGTCTCTGACCCCAATTTTGCGTAGATTCACAATATGAACAACAAAACTTGCCCACCATCTTGAATTTTTGAATTGTGAAAAAAGTTAATAGAAGTTGAATAGAATCATATCATAAATCACAAAATCGTTCGCCATACTTGAGCAGCCATCCAAAATTCTTGAATTTCGACAAAAAATATGACATCCGACACTAAAAACCTTCACATACATATTTTGACTAGAATCGAACCATAAATCACAGAACTTGCCGGCGGCCCGCTTGTTTTTGATATCGAAATGTATTTTCACCAGACTTATACACGTGTGCGAATTAGAACTAGACGAAATTTTGTTTGCGATATTTTACCTGAACATACTTATACTAAGACTATACTAACAGACATCCTAATGGTGAAGTTAAATAAAAACTTCTATCAAATAAAAAATTCTCCCAAACAAACGATATTACCAAATATAAGTAAAAAAAGATGAATTACGACTCACAGTTAAAACGTTGATACAAACTTAAAAAATTATCAAAATATAAAATATAAGTCCTTACCTTTTGCAATCTTTCTTGCTAGGTTAACCATTAATTTTGAACGATTCATCATGACACATCACTCCGTTTCCAGATCGGGCGTCGAATGGATGAAGACGTTCAAATTTGAAGACCGGGGATTCACGTAAATGAAAATACGTCATGCACAATGTTGCCACTAATTTAGTATGAATAATCGTCGAAGAAAATGGCCGGGCCTCGTATATCTGACAGAACATTTTCAACATATACCCAAAATGTTTTGCGCGCCCTGCGGCAGGCACCAAGAACTATGCCGTGTATGTATGTGGTATACGGCCAACTTAAGAAGCCCGACCGAAAATTTGTCATATGACGCCATGAACTAGGTAAAGACCAGAAAATAAATTACACACGGTAATAATTACGAAGCACGATGCCGGGCTTCGTATGTCGGGGGTGGGTTTGGTATCTTATTCACAATATATCGTTTTGGGCTTCTTATTGATGGATAACATATATATATATATATATATATATATATATATATGTTTATATATGTATATATGTATAATATATACATGTATATATATACATATATGTTTATATATGTATATATGTATAATATATACATGTATATACAAATATTAATTTTCTAATAACCTATAATTTCATCATTTTTGTTTGGTAAATTTAGTAAATTATTATTAGAGTCATGAATGATTATAAAAATAAAATAAAAATTAATTTACCTAACTCCAATAATTTGTCTCGGTTTTCGTACATGATCGTATAGTGGGATTTTCATCATCAACTTCCATTTGATTATTGTCATGTTCAGTCACGATGTCACCAATTATTTGTAATGGTGAACCTCTACAATTAATAAGTATTTTATTATTTACGTATTAGTTAAATTTTATGTTATCCTATTTTAAAAATTTGCTGAAGTAAATTGTAGAAACGCGAGGCCGAAATACGGAAGAGTAACAAGGAGAAAGAGAAAGAGAGACAAGAAAAGAACAGAGAATCAAACGCGCCCCAATGTCGAGAGTAGAATGCCGCGTATTAGTAGAGGGAGAAAATAGACAAGGAAAAAGGAACGCTGCATATGACGCTACGAAGCCAGCAACTAGTATGAGATACGCACTCACCTTTGTCGAGACCGTTCGCCTCGCCCGATCACACTTTTCGTAACGTTCTTGTCACGCATTCACCAGCTTACTCCCCAAGTCAAGTGTGCGTCGAGACCGTTCGCCTCGCCCGATCACACTTTTCGTAACGCTCTCGTCACGCATTCACCAGTTTACTCCCCAAGTCAAGCGTGCGTAAAGAAGTTTTACTTCAAAAATCAACCGACTGCACAAACTAAACACATTTTTTCCAATTTTCATACTTGTATATTTTCTTAATTATATGCTAAAAAATGAAAGTAGCTCTAATCACTGAAGTACTAATTAATTAGTATATCGAATAAGTACTGATAATTGTTTTTTCAACTGATTGGTGTTACGAAAACACTTTTATCAATGTTTTCAAATACATGAGAAAATCACTATTACCAAAGTTTTTCAGGCGGAAGTGTATTGGAAATGAAAAATGTTTCAGAGGAGAAGTTACACTTTCTACATGTCAGACTAGAAATTGGATATCTAATACAGAAATCAACAGTTCTATACTGATAAGATGCGTTTATTATCCAAAGAAATAAAATCTCATTGACAAAAATTTTCTTTAAAAATAAATTAGTCCACATGGTACTGAATAAAACTTAAGCCACTAAATATGAAATGAATCAGGAGTCAGACTAACAATCTCCTAGAAATATATGAATTAATATTAAAATACAAAAGTAACACATAAAAATCATAAAAAAATATTATAGAAACCCTTCATGTTTGTAACAGCCTCAGGAAGTATAGGTGTAAATAATTACTAAAAAATCATTAAAATCAAGAAAACAATATACAAAACATTAACAGGTTAAAACGTCATTATAAAATTCATCCAAATTATAATAGGATTAATCAAGCAAAAGATCTTTAAGTATTTTCCCGAATATGCTTATTGTAGGCACGTTTTCAAGGTTTGTAGGGAGTTTGTTGTACATATTCATTCCGTTGTATATCAATGAATCTTTTACAAGGTTAGTAGTTGGTATGGGAAGTCTAGTCTGTCGAGTGTTATAGTTTTACCGTACTGTAGTATACATCCAAAAACGATAATTTGTATGAACCAAACTAACTGTTTCTAGTAAAAAAAGTTTCAAGCATAAGAAGCGAAGTCACAGTGAGAATGCGATGCTTTATAAAAAGTGATCTGCAAGAGTCACTCATTTTCATCTTACACATATACCGAATGGACCTTTTTTGGAGAACAAATACACTTTGCAACATTTGTTTGGTGCCAACTTGCGGAAAATAGCTGCTGCAAACGCCCCAGAGTTGAGTTCGTTATACCGGGTGACACAGGATATCAGGCCACCCCTGTAACTTCTGCATCCGTGAACGGGTTTTTCTGAAATTTGGTACAGTTATATGAGCAACCATTTCGGATTTGATCACATTACAATCCAATATGGCGGACTTCCGGTTTTTCTGGAAATGCCAGCAACTTTGTTGTTTCAAATGGAACACCCTGTATATCTTTACAAATTCAAGTTCAACAGGCCAAAACAAGTCCAAATGTCATTTTCTGAAAAATAATTTTTTGTGTCACTTATTGATGAATCAATTCAGTCACATCACATTTTGATCAAATTTATTTTTTTTTCAAATGTCTCTCCAGAACATACATTCAGGAAAAAAATTACATCATTTTTGTATTTCGGTGCAGTAACAAATTGTATACATTCAAAAGTCATGAGTTTCCTTGCAGTTCGAATAATTTTTCAACTTAGTAAACCGTGGGAAACAACATTTCTGAATCTTGTCAACTAATTGTGTTTCGATGTCATCTTTAATCTCAACAAAGATGACAGCGAAACAATTAGTTGACAAGATTCAGAAATGTTGTTTTCCACAGCTTACTAAGTTGAAAAATTATTCGAACTGCAAGGAAGCTCATGAACTAGTTGTAGATTTTTGAATGCATACAATTTGTTACTGACAAATCAAAAATGATGTCATTTTCCTGAATGTATATTCTAGGCGACCCATAGGGTTTCCATTTGAAAAAAAATTATTTTTGATCAAAATGTGATATGACTGAATTGATTCATCAATAAGTGACACAAAAAATAATTTTTCAGAAAAAATTATGTTTCTTTGTTATGTGAGACTCATTGTGAATAGCCTTGACTAAATCTCATTTATCCACGAGGTAAAATAAAAACTGTTCCAAAAAAATTACATTTGATATAAGGTTTGGACTTGTCTTGACCTGTTGAACTTGAATATGTAAAGATATACAGGGTGTTCCCTTTGAAAAAACAGAGTTGCTGGCATTTAAAGAAAAACCGGAAGTCCGCCATATTGGATTGTAATGTGATCAAATCCGAAATGATTGCTTATATAACTGTACCAAATTTCAGAGAAATCCGTTCACGAATGCAGAAGTTACAGGGGTGTCCCGATATCCTGTATCACCCGGTATACTTTATGAAGAAAAGATGTTTTTTGTATTCTTGATATCACTAATAATTTCTTTTAGTTCTGAGATATCAGTTGGTCCAAGCAGAATATTTTACAAGCTTTTATTTAGTTTCACCTGTCCTGATGTCTGTCTGTAAACAAATCATGCAAGTTAAATATGACCCACTTCTAGTAGCCCGATTAACGTGAAATTTGGCAGGTGTTCATAGTTCCCGTAACAATGCATTAGAGAATTAAAAAAAATGGCGGCTTTAAAATGGCGGAAGAGATTTGTGTTTATGGTCCGATTCGACTCAAAATTGGTATATGGGGGTTTTCGGGGTCGAAGATTATGAATTTTTTGTCAAAATTAATAAAATAAATATGGCGGCTCCAAGATGGCCGACGATCTCGGGGATTATGGTCCGATTCTATTAAAAATTGGATGTGGGGGTTTTTCGAGGTCGCAGATTATGAAGTTTTATTCAAAATACACATATTCAAGAGGGCGGTTACAAGATGGCGGATTATGGTCCGATTCGATTAAAAATTGGTATGTGGGGGTTTTCGGCGTTGAAGATTATGATTTTTTTGTCAAAATTCACGAATTTAAAATAGCGGCTCCAAGATGGCGGACGATCTCGGTGATTATGGTCCGATTCTATTAAAAATTGGTATGTGGAGGTTTTCGGGGTCGGAGATTATGAATTTATTCTCAAAATTCAGAAATTCAAGATGGCAGCTCCAAGATGGTGGATAAGTTTTGTGATAATGGACCGTTTCTATTCAAAATTTATAAGTAGGGGTTTTTGGGGTCGGAGGTTATGAATTTAGTCGAAGATTATTGATTTTTTGTCAGAATTCATAAATTGAAGATGGCAGCTCCTGGATGGAGGACGAATTAATATTTAGCTAGTCTCCTCATTGAAGAACTAGATAGCTCAGAACTTACAGGAAAAAGGCCTCATAATGATGATGCATTAACAAAAATGCATAAATTGAGGCGTACTTACTAAAAAGCACAAAATAAAATAATTAATAAAAACAAACTTTTTAAAGACGAGCTTTTATTTAAATGCGCTGAAAAGTAAAAAATAATTACTTTGGATGTGCGACGTAGCTTATTCCGTGAGTTATACATTCAATAGCTTGTCGCTTTTGTATTCGATCGGAAAACTTTGCGCGACTCTATCTTGGATCTAATACTCACGGAATAACCTCAGCGCACATCCAAAGCAATTATTTTGTACTATTTAGCACATTTGAATAAAAGCTTGTCTTCAAAAAGGTTTTTTTTTATTAAGTATTTTATTTAATTTGAACATGTTTCAAATTTTCAAAAGGATCATCGTTTACTTCTGAAATCATTGTTTTGGAAGTAATACTTCAATAATAGTTGTTAAATACATTAGGACAAAATTATATTTTTGATTTTTGTCCCTTTGTTTTTCTTTCAATGAATTATTACTTTGGCTCTGATTTCATTAAAAATATATTTTATTTCACTATCTTGAATCCTTCATTACCAGATTACTATTACTTTGTTGAAAGTCTGGGCTGTACAGAAAACATTCGCCCAAATAATTCCTGTTGGAAATCCCAAAAATTTAGTAAAAAAACATTTTACATCTAATTACATAAAACTTTTTGGGAAGTAGATATTTTGTCAATAATTTTTCATGGTAAATGGATATTTGAATAGTTTTTAGAGTAATTCAAGCTTTTGATAGATAATTATTTATTGATATCGACGTCACTTCCATGATATTGATATCATTATATGATATAACAACAAAATACGAGGTTTTACGGGAAGTACGGATTCTATCTGTTTTAATAATGAAAAAGTTGATTATGAAAATAAAAGTGAGTTCTTTTATCGAAATAAATTTGATTTTGATTAGTACCTTGAAATTGGTAGTTTTAATTTTTTTTCTAAAGTTAGTATGATTTCATTTTGCATTTCATTTTTTTATTGAAATTATATTATTGATAAACTTTGAACTGTGTTATATTTTTTCATTCAATAGAAGTGTTAAGATATTTTTGTGAATTATTTGAAACTATAGTTAAGAAAAAGATAAATTGAGATCAATATGAGTCATTTCAATTGAGAACTAAAGTTTATTGAATTGTTTTTGATAAATATATCACAAAAGAGAAATTTTACTTGAAGAAAAAGTCAATTAAGATAGTAAGACATAAAGTTTTATTGAGTGTTAGAAGAAAAAGTACTATTTTATTCATTAAAAAGAAAAGTTATTCAAAAAAGACCTCGCATATCAAGCCGAAGGCCGAATCTCTGTCCTAAGGACAAATGGTGACCAAAGATAGTGAACCAGTGCCTTACCTTTGTCTAGTATAGAAACAATCTATCAAAATTAGTGTTATGTGACAAAAAATCAAATTTTTCTTCATAAACCTTTGTGACAGCAGCTGCCCGTATAATATGTAAATATTTTACGCAAGAAACATTTCAAAACAGAGTGACTATATTAAAGGAGAGTTGAGAAAATATAAGAAGTATGGACATTTTATTATATAAATTAGTTGGGTGTACAAACTGGGGACATTTCAGGTACATATTATGGGGAAAACAAAAGAAATTGACATCTTTTACAAAGGTGACTAGTGGCGAGATATTTTTAATTCTATTGAAAAAGTATGAACGGTCTTCAGACTTTCTGTTCATTACATCCATATAAATATTACAGACCGGTTAGAATTGAGAGGACATCATGTTTCTCTATGGTCCAGATGAATATAATATGGTAAGGAAACTGGTTAGTGTTGTGGCTCAGTCATAGATCTATTTACCTGACATCGTGTCTAAACTCACACTAATCGTGTTAGTACCAGAAATAATGTATGCAAATGGCGATAACACAATAGCAGATGGCGATATTCGTATCATTATGCTTTTCCATATAACCACCACAAAATAAATGTTTATTATCTGTGGATACTTAATCGTGCTAACTATATACACAAAAATATGCTGAATGACGATCCCCATGCACAGACTCGAATTCAAATATTAGTTGATACAGAAGTATGGAAAAACTTCTAGGGATTGGCTCAGTTTGATGTTTTTTAATTGATGTCATATTTTGAAATTCTAACAATGTTAGTGAAATGTTTCCCTTAGCAACATATATAACTCCAAGAAAAAACTCACCATTTATAGAATCACAACCTTCACTTTCTCTTTTGATTGCTTGCTTGCAATTTTCATATTCTATTTCAATCTCGGATTTGGTCATGTCTATATCATCGTCGACTTTGCATTCCGGCTGAATACTATGCGAAGAAAGTTTATTTGACTGAATTATTTCTTCAGAACATAAAACAAACTCTGGACCGTCCCAATATTCATCAACTTGTTCCTCCTTGGTTTTCAGTTCAGAGCCCTTTGTATGAGGTTCACTTTCAGGAATGGTTTCATCATTGTCTTTGCCTGCATTTATCATATTTCCTTGCAACACATTTGTATCCGATTCTGGATTAACTGTGGATTTCTTGGAATCGCATACAAATTCACCAAATTTTTCTTTTAATACTTCTATTCCATGTTTTTCCTTTTCTAAACATTCTTTATTGATCAATGCCTGACGGAGGGTCTTATCACTGAACCTTATCAAACTTATAAAAACAGATATCTGTTCTAATTTCTGGAGGCATTTATCACATATTTGATCTGGGATATTGTTTTCTAGATTGATCTGAAAATGTATGCTTTATGAAATTGGCTACAATGAAGAGAAAGTTCAGAAGTTCATTTTTCGATAAATGTATAGGCGTTGTGTAATAGCTGTAAAACTTTTCTTACATGTTTTTGCCTACTGAAAAAGAATCCGGAAGATAAAGCGGTCTCATACCGTTTCCGAGATATAACAATTTTTTCCTTAATCATTGAGTGATTTTAAGGCACCATTTTCTCGCATAAAAATCACTCACAATGCCTTCTTCTTGTCACCAGCATAAACTACAAACACTAAATCACCCATTTTCGGCACAATTTTGCACAAATACATATTCAATTCTTATTTGATCCATAGAGCTATCGGACAAGTCAGATACAAACAAGTGTGTACAATATACCTAAATAAACATAACATTTCATCTAAAATTATCAAAAAATGCATTTATGTTACAGGGACAGAGGTCGAGTGGATATATATGTGCACTCTTTCGATCAATTTCAGTTCCTTGGGAAGAACGTTATACAATCTGAGTCCCAGTATATTTGCAGATTTCTGGGATACCGTTAAACGAACATTGGGCAGATGGAAATTATTTTTTGATCTTGTATTATGATCATGTAGTGAATGATTCTTCAACATTTTGCGTTGCTTATGTATGTATATATATTAGAAGTTCCAATATATGCATGCCATAGAGAGGAAGAATTTTAAATTGTTTGAATGGTTCCCTACATGAAGTACTATTGGGGACATTAGCTAGACATAGCATAATCCTCTTCTGCACCAGAAAAACCTCATTAGCAGCAGATGAGCTGCCCCAGATGGTTAATCGCAATGTTAATCTGGATTGAATTTCTCCGAAGTAGAAGAGCAAGAGTCCCTGTATGTCTACGATTGATTTGAGAAATCTATTGAAAACATTGGATACTTAGTGTATTGGCTATAGTTTTTCAGTGAATATTTAGAGATACTTTCTGATCAATTCCAATACCTAGAAAAGTAGAGCATTCAATCCTGTCGATAATTTGATCATCTATAGTTATTTCTACTACTGGAGTATTTTTATTTTGCCTGGTGTGAAAATTTATGTGATAGTAGTTTTAAAAAATAGAGGAATAGTCGGAAACGGTATGAGACCGCCGCGACAAAAACACGTAAGAAAAGTTTTACAGCTATTTCCAGGGAGCATGAGCATGACGCCTATACATTTACCCATTTTTCACGTCTAGAGGGTCAGTGAAATTCATTTTCATTAAGAATTTATATCAATAATAACCATAAATGTAAGAGGTGAGCTTACATCGATGTTAGCAAGACGTAAGATGCTTTTGAATATACACAATAACCAGGGCTCGTCTATCAAACATGTTAAACTGCTCCTGTTTGAACAGGCTCGACATAAATAGGAAAGATCCTCAGAATGTGCGTTGACATATTCTTCTGTTAGAGTTTCCATTTCAAAGTATTACTTTCTAGTTAGAGTTGAGGCATCACTCATAACAATAATAATAAGCACAAGCGATTTTCAAAATTTTCATAAATCACGTTAGTTAAATAAAGATAAAACTATTGTCAAATGAACTATTAATAAATAACAAACGAACAAAACTATAGATACGTCAATGTCACAAACGTCATTTTGTAGATTTTTTTTTTATTGTCGTTTAAAGCTGCATTTTCATTGTGCAATTCTGCATTCTGCTTCAGGAATTATAATCCATATTATTTCATTTGTCAGTCCATTCTGGTTGACTCCGTTCTTTCCATCTTTCGAGCTGGAAGGCTTAGTGGAATCGACTTGGCCAATTTCTAAACGAAAAAGGCCAAGCAATAATTAAGAAGGTAGAAGAATGGGGATAAATATGGTATGGCGCTATAAATATCCACCAAGCAGTGAAGAAATAAACTTCAGTCAAGGCATCTATCATTTGTGCTTCAATCAAGCTTAGGCGAAAACATACTCATCCGAATGTCACAATATTTCTGCGAACAAAATGGCTGCCAGATATGCCGCAATAAAGGTAAAATTTCAACTTTTTACGGATTCGTACTTCGTACAAACCATGGAATCACAGAATTCAGATCAGTCTGTATTGTACCTTCGCCAAAGATTAGAGGTTCTACTCTTTGCCTTCGCCACATAACCAATCTGAATCTTTAATTTTAATTGGCATTCATGTGATATGATACGTTATTTATCTGTTGAAAATTCATAAAATTTACCAAGTCTGGACTTCACGAAGTACTGCACTCTACGACAATAATAGTTTTCCTTAAATATCGATACTATAAGTTATTCACTATCGATAACTATCGATAGTTTTCGTCGATGTATCCATAATGTTTTGGATTTGGAACTCAGAGCAATAAAAGAAATGAATAAAAGTTGTAGATTAAGTTGTTCCATTGCCTAAAGTTTAGACAATGGCTATAGACTTCCCTAACCCCGAACTGATTGTTGCACTTTGGCATATTTCAGATTAATAATGAGTTCAAACAAACATTCGGCATTAAGGAAATATTTTCAAATGATAAATTTGTGAAATGCAGAAAAAGGTCAATTTCTAGTAGGGCTACTCATGCTCCCTGAGAATAGCCTTCTCGGTCAAATAACGTTTTTTTGCCCTCTGAACTCGAATCCTTATCCTTTTTTCCAGTTATAACCTATCAAATTTGAGAATTCAGTTATTTTCAAGCATCAAAATAATTCAAAATACCTCTTTTTACCAACACAAACACACTCGCCCAATCACTCATTCTCGACACTAAGGAACACGCATGTGCCCCTTTTATAAAATATTTTGATTTGCACATTATAATCTAGAAAGTTCATCAACAAACTTAGAAATTGAAAAACTATTTTTCAATCAATTCATTAGGTACATTCAAAAACGTACACTCCTAGTGCCTCTGTTGGACGTATGCATTGTTACTTCACATAGCATAAACTTTTACCTCTAGTTGCTTCGAACTCTCAACTAGAATTTCATTTGTCTTCATTTATATGTTGTAATACTATTTTAATTATGATAGTATTTTCAATGGTTACTTGAATAGTGAGGTTGAATTTATGTTTCAGTTGTAAGAAATAGTGTTGTCTATCAATATTCTTGAAACAACCACAATTTGCGCTAGGGTTTGGGGCAAAGGTCAAATCTAGTTTGAATTGAGGGGCACCTTGCAATTTGAAAATATTGACAAAACTTTAAGATTTGAGAAATTATTTCCAGAAAATTTTCAAGGATCGAACTGATGCAAAAAAAAATCATGCGTGTTCCCTATTTGGTATAAATCTATCGAAAAAATCTTTTATTAACACTTTTTGGTTTCTTCTGGTTTCTCCCATTTTCTTAACTTATTATTAATAAGTCATTAATATACTTTCTGAATATTTTGTTGTTGATTTTAGTTTGTTAAGATGATCCACTGCATGAACTCCTTCATTTCTTTTCATTTACAGGTGTGGGGCCTTTGACCGTTTTTTTCTAATAAAAAATATTTTTTGCAAATTTTGTTCGACAACTATTCAAAACTACCGATGGTTATCGATAGTTCTTATAAATCTATCGACAACTATCGATACTTTAGACTATCGATGATTACCAAACACTAAAAAAATGTGTTTGTGATACTTCTATAGAAAAGTACAGGGACATTTTTGCAATCTATCATTTGGGGAAATGAATATCCATGATCCCAATAAATATTTCAATTATGTTAATATATTGGCCAAAAAAACACTGTTATGTACAAGGTGAGGCTGGCAACATCGTGAAAATGAGTTTTTTCGTTTGAAGCGAAGTGTAGGAATGGTGTAACACTAAGCTACATCAAAAATAGTCCTAATTTTTTCATCACAAACAACATATTTCCACCTTTGTTGTAATACATTACACTATACTTTTTCACAATCGGAAGAAACTATAAAAAAGTAACAATGGCAGACAAAATCAAACATCCGCTGAAATTCCGATCGCAGCAGTGATTTTTATCTATGTGCCCATATGTCCTACCTTTTCCCATTCTTTTGAATATTTCCACCGTTCCTCTTACTTGATTAACAATATCGCAAAGTCGATATACTCTTGACCTTTTCACTTGAAACCCACAAGAAACTGATAACATCACGATGATTTTGCAACTCACTCAATGGCAAAATTCGATATAAAAATAATACTGAATATGTTGTTAATCACTTTCGATATATTTATTGTTTTAGTGACATCTAGCGGTTATTTTTTTTGCCCACATGACTGGGTCATTGTATATCTTTAGACAATGACTGGGTCTTGACCATATATGTATTAAGTACCAATATTGATAATAAAATGTGAAGCCAAAATAAATGAAGCATGAAGTGGCAACGTTGAATAAATGCGCATGCCCAAAAATGGAGTCGTTACATGAATTCGTTGATGTTCGGTTGCCATAACTACGCGCTGCCAATATGACAAGGAAAGATATATAACACGACTTTACTTTCATTGCATTGCTCTTATGGCCAGTTATCAATATTTGTAGTTAATAAATATATGGTCTTGACGTTGATCGACTCTGAACCACGGTGAAGGACTGGTGGCGTTCTTAGGTTACGCGTCAAGTGAATGTGGAATGTGAATGTCCTGCCGTTTTCACACGTTCATCGCAAAAATTGTATCATCATTGTGAAGTTAAAGAAAAGTTTTGTGTTTTAATTAGTCCCGTTCTTCTCTACGCCGGTACCCAGGCCGGATGATAACAGATTTATCGGAAAAAGGGGCCCAGGTCCAACCCCTCATTCTCTACGCCAGTAACCAGGCTGGATGAGGACGGATTCTTCGGAATGAGGGAAGTTGCATAATTTTTAATATAGATAAATAAATTTAAATTGTGTAAAAATATAACGGATGCAGTATCGCTTAGAACGAGACTCCTGCATTCGTTCGACGAAGCCCCGAAGTTACGTAACTGGTTACGTATCAGGAAGGAGTGCTGCATAATAACGCGGTATGGAAGTTACATCCAAGAAATCGAGAGAGTGGTCTTATGGATACCCGGACATTCCAATATAGAAGGTAATGAGAAGGCGGATGTATTGGCAAAAATAGGCCACTTAATGTTCTATTGGATATTAGAATAGATAAACATAACTTTCTACCGTACCTGAAAGAAACAATATTAAGTAAATTTTATGATCAATGGAAACAAAACATACAAATAAAAGGTAAAATGTATTTTAGGATTCACTCTGAATTTCCTAGGATACCATGGCACTGGAACATCCCAGCCATGGATAGACGTCATATTACTAGCATCATTCGAATGAAAACAGGGCATTGTATGAACAAGACCCATCTTTTCAGAATAGGTATAAGCGATACTGCAAATTGTGAATGTGGAAGACCGGATACAATAAATCACGTATTTTTTGAATGTCCTATTAACACTATACCCGGTTACAATATTCATCAATTACTAATTGAGAAAGGAATACCGGCGCCTCTGGATATGTTTACAGTCCTAAGATTATTAAATATAAGCAGAATTAAATATTAATAAAATTCATGATATATAGATTAAATTTTAAAAAGGGGGAGGGGGTACACGTACAGTTAACCTTTTCCTCAATAGTATATCCTATTTAGATCTATTTACCCTGTCTCATGTGATATCTGTTTAATTTCCCACTGGCACACTGAAGAACGAAGAAGTAGACCTGCATAAAAAAAAGCACCATACACAAAGATTATGTAACGAGATAAGAGAAAAAGTGAACATGGGAATAAATTATAGACAGGAAATATAGGGACGCAGGGTTGCATAATGCGTCCCCGGACGAAACTTTTGTTACACAGTAGAAAACTGCGTAACAGGAGGCGTTATGGTCAAATGCGCTTGAGTAGGAAGCAACGACCAACCAAATAGAGAGAAAGAGAGAGAGAGAGACGTTTCCAATCTCCTTCTTACTTTAGACAACTAAAAATATATTAGGGTTAGGTTGTTTCGCATTGTGGATTTGGAATTATTGGGATATTCTTAGAAAATTATATTCTAAAAATATGGATATCCCAAACTTGTTGATAGATCACGATTACTGTCAGGTAATAAATAACATTGCAAACAATAGAGGGTACTCCCATAGATTCCGTTAATCGACAGGCTAAGTCGAGACAACATCACCAAGTCAATGGAAAAGTTTCAATGAATAAGAAATGTCCTATATCCACTAAATTATAAAATACTAAATGCCAATTATTTGAAAAGGTTTCAACAATATGGTAACTCGTTTTTCGGGAATTCAACCAATTTTCCTAATTTTCAGATTGTAAAGAAGAAAAAGCGTTCAGCTTTCCAAGAAAACGAACTGGCCCAGATATTGGTGATGAATGCTTGTGAATTCTTCAAAAACAAATTTCCAGATCTCAGTACTATTGATGTGAGCGAAATTTCACTCAATTTACTTTCAGAATGAGTCGAACCAACCATCTTATTCCATTGCTTTACAGACTGCAGCTGAATGTCTAAAATTGGACCCTAAAATTGTGAGAAAGTACAGATATGGACCAAAAAAGAAAGTTATCAAACTCCTGAAACGTGGAACAAAGTCACCGAATCAGGATTCAAAGCCAAAAGTGGTTACACTTTCTGCTATTCAAACCGATAGCATTATTGTCAAGACTGATGATCCATCTGAAGGTAAATATGCAGGTAATATATGACTGATAGCAGAGAGCGGTTCTTTACTATATATATATATATATATATATATATATATATATATATATATATATATATATATATATATATATACTTCAGGAAGTTTTCTTGGGGTTGAGGTTCGTTTTTGTATAAATAATTAGTACATGGTGTGCCGAGACCAACAACAAATCAAACAAACGAAAACAATAGATAATTTTTGGTTTCACGTACGACTAATTGGTTCAAAAATGACAAAAGTACTTACAATTGGATTCACCACACCCTTTAATACCATAGATCACACCTTACACGGAGAACAGAGCGTGTCAAACCCTAATTTTTGATGCTTAAAAACCATCCTGTTATTTGAGTCTAATTATAAATGTATTAAAACTATGTCCTTTGAAGAAGACGAGGGACCCCCCGTCGAAACGTCGACCAATATAAAAAATAAATCAATAATGAAGACAAACCTCAACAACTAATTATTTATACAAAAACGAACCTCAACCCCAAGAAAACTTCCTGAAGTACAAATCGAAAGGTTCAAGAAACATTTTCAATATATATATATATATATATATATATATATATATATATATATATATATATTATTTATTTGAGTTTATGGGGTACTAGCTGGTACCCATGACTTTGTCCACGTGGAATTTTTCCTGTTTTTCGAGTTGTTTCATGTAGCTTATGCCTGTGGCTTTGCCCGCTTGCCGTTACCCCGTTGTTCCAGTATCCCGTTATCCCATCATCCTGTTATTCCGTTATCCCAAATATTAATTTTCATTACTCTAACTTCAAAACTAACCCTCATTCCCCATCTTACCGGTTTTGGGGTTGTTTTTCCAAAAACACTGAAACACATGTTCCTGTATTTGTAACTAAGACCTCAAATAATAATTTAAATGAACATGATTTCAAAACCAACTATATGAACTGTCAACTCCCATTTTACCCTTGTAGGGGTTGCATTTTCAAACACCCTAATATATGTGTTTCCTCATTTGAGAAGAAGAGCCCCAATACCAATTTCCATGACTCTTACTTCAAAACTATACTTCCATACAAACTTTCACCCCCCTTAACCCTTCCGGGTTGGAATATAAAAAAACATTAGTGATTGTCTACGTCATCATTGAAACACACTGTCAAATTCACTCTTTCTAGGTGAAGCCAACGTACTCAGAGGCCGAAGGTACTGTTCCGTACCAGGTTGCAATACATTTAAATCAAGAGAATCAACATTACACCTATTCCCGAAACAGGAAAAGCTACGGGAAAAATGGAGGAAGGCTCTCAGAACACAGATGCATATCACGAAATATATGGGTGTTTGCAGTAAACATTTTACAAAGCGAGATTTCGTGATTGGTATGTTTTTCCTCAATTTTATGTTATGGGGTTGGAAAAGGGTTTTGAATTGCAATACTTTTTCCAAAATGACACTTGCTTCCCTCATTCCCTCATTTTAATTATTATAATTCCTAAAATTTTGTTTATGATTTAATGGAATAATTTGTTTGCAGTAATATAAATCTCTCCAAAATGAAGTGATGACAATTTGATGATTTCTGATATTAACTGTAAAAGGAATTTCAGTGTGATAAAAAAATCAAGAGTTTATTAAAGCAAAACTAATTCTTATTCTGAAGAATCTTAGGGCATAGTTGTTAACCCCTTGGCTGCGGGAAACGAATATTTTCGCTTGTCGGTAGTGTGCGGGAAACGGAAAATTTCAAAGCCTCTTAAGATGCACTGGCTACGGGAGGCGTACGTTGTCGATGCTTTTAATACTTTGGTATGACTGTACAACGTACCACTGTACAGAGTGTAATGTACCCCTTTGTGTACTCCCCTGTTTTGAGAAATATCATACTCTCAAAATATATTGAGTTAATATAATAAATCATTGAATATTTTCCGAATATAAAGTTTTCCATAGTAATCTTGTGTAAATCTCCTCAATTTTCTGAAAGGATAAATAATAGAAATAGTTCATAGCGCGGGTCGCAGCGGGAAGCATACGTTTCCGCGACCTTCAAAATCACCCGCTATACACAGATACTATGGAAAAAACGCCCGTAGCTAAGGGGTTAATTAACTATGGATTAGAACGTTATGCATTTTCCATTGAAAAACGAATCCTGGATTCCTCAATTCATTGTTTTCGTATGTTGGCAACACATTTTTTCGCTTCTACCATCATTCGGACCGTTCAGAAACATCAACATTGAATCAAACTTAACCTAAGAGTTCAGTTTCTTTCAAAAGGATACAGAAAATTTGATCGAAAAAAAGCCAAGTGTATTCTATAAATTGGAGGCGTCTCTTAAGAAAAAAAAGGGCTCATAATTTCAATAAAGGGGAGGAAAACATTTTCGAAAAAAAAAAGGATTAGCACCTCAACAATAAAAGACAAAATTTCTACTTGGGCTCTGTCCAAAGCAGATCTTGTAGATTTACAAAAATGATCATTTGAAGAACACAAGATGAAATTAATACACAATGGAGAAAAACACCAACATTTCTTGGAACTACAGAGAGGGAGGAGTAGAATCTAGAGAAAACTCATATGATTCAGATATATAAACAAACATTATATCTTTGAAACATAATTCATCAATCAACAGTATTAAATCAACATTTGTTAGCGATTCTTGAGAACAGATCATGTAGTTTTTCATTTTGCAATTGTGATGATTTAATTTTAGTTTTTGGTATGAAAATGATTGATTTTTATTTGGAAGTTTATTTTTTTGTTACGATTTTGCTTTTGTATTCATTTGAGGGGTGATTCTTTGTATTTTTGTTAGTTGCGGACGATTTCTTTTGGCAAGCGAAATCTATACAAAAATTATTTTTCTGTCCATTCTTCCAAATGGTTCCTACCTTTTCAATAAAACTTAAAAAAAAATCTTCATAGTCTGTTCTATCTTCGAACATCTTTACAGTAGGGTATAAAACTATAATATTCAACACAATAATAATTTTCAGAATAGTCAATGTCAATAGTCAAACAATCGAATAGGTTAGAATCAGCAAATTATCTCCTTAAACCCCCGAATTCGAGAGATTAACTTAGGCCCGATTTCACCAACCTCTTTAAACGAGTTTTGTTCAAATTAAACTTAGATTAATCTTTCTACACGTCATATTGGATTTCACCAGGAACTATAAACCGCGTTTAGTTCTAAACGGCGTTTCTACTTAAAACGGGCTGAATTTGGCCAGTTACGAAGTTAAACGACGTTTAGTTCATTGGTTTCGTGCACGTTTGACAGATGGTTGACATTGGAGGTAAAACAACCTTACTTTTCCGATTTGTTTATGTCGGAGAATTGAACATTTTTACCTATTTCAAAAAGAATTCAGTAGTTTGATTACAGGTGTTATTGTTTAATTCGTAGATGATCATGCCTTCATATTGTTCTGTTGTGAAATGCAATAAAAATCATCAAAAGACGGCCGAATACGATTTTTCAGGTAAATTGTACATGTTTGTATTTTTGACCCTGTTATCACAATTCCATCTGCTGTTGTAAGAAATAGAAAAAATTGTGAAATCTCCCAGAAAAGGCAAGCAGCCTAGATACATGCCATCAAACGAAAAGACTGGTCTGATAAGTTGACGAAATATGGTAGAGTTTGTTCCAGACATTTTCACTCTGGTAAAGGAAATATGTTATACCAATTTATTCAATGAGCTGGGTGCCGAATGAAGTCCAAAGAAGGAATTTATTTGATGAATTATATTTTCACATTCCAACTTGAAATTCATTGTAGAAGATATTGTCACTTTTATCAAGTTTCCTCAAAAACTAAACTTTGAACACCGAACACCCACAAAAAAATCACAAAACATGAGCCAAACACGAAAGTTATCGGTTTTCAATTTTTAGGTTATATTGTCACTTGGCTTTGGCTCCTCTACAAAACAACGAAATCTATGCAAAAATGACAGAAACGTGCATATTTTACTATGTTGCCAGCTTTTGACTGTCCTTAAACTAAGTTTCAATAAACTCGGTTTAGCTTTCGTCTGTTTGTGTCGGTGAAACTGGATCGATGTTTATCAAGATTAAAATCTGAGTTTAGTGAGAACGGAGTTTAGTAAAACGCCGTTTATCTGTCTTGTGGTGTAATCGGGCCTTAAACCATTGTTAAACTAGGTTTATCTCATAAACCCGTATTGAACAACTGAAACAAAATTAGTAATCCTGGTTTAACCCCAATCACTTGATCAACCTTGTTGAACAACCAAGCCTTAATGAATTACAAGATGGCAGATTGCAGCATTGCCAATATGTGTAATATTTCTACTTTTCCAAGGATTTCTGTGAACCATATTAAACAGTTTCAATGAATATTGAAATCAGTAGAACTACATAAAAAATATTTCTCATTTCCTAGTCTCCTTTAGTGTCCTCTTGAACGTTGAACTATAAAGAAATTTTTGATTTCTCCTATTTGCAAAATACGTTAGATCTCACGTCCTATAGTTAATCCTCAAGGGAGACCACCATGTCGGAACCCTATAGAATGTATGGGGGCTTGATGCTTTCTTTGGCTATATTGTGGCACATACATTCTGTCAAAATGATGGCCCCCCATTGGGCCAACTTTAGTGAGTGAGATTTAAGATAATACACTTTGTAGAATCACAATTGATAATAAGGGCCTGAACATCTTTCCTATCAAACCCAACTTTTCTATCACGGTATAGTTTTATTTTATATTCAGGATGTTGAACGGTTCAAGTCCATATGTCAGATGAAGCTTTGCTTAAAGCTCAGCTCTACCCACATTATTTCCATTTTTTTTTTGTTAATCACCAAATATGTCATAGCATTGAACATGCTGAAAGACGAAGCACTTGATCCTATATTTTTCGGAAAGCTTATCAGCTTGATATACAGTACGAATAACGTTCACAATTACTTTGCTATTGAATCCAACAATTGTGGTTTCAGAAAAGAATTTAAAAAATGTTCAATCAACCTATTGGATGCTGCTGTCGGGGCTTTATTAAATACAGGGCTATGATCACTTGCAATATCCATAATTATTATTGGTTCTTTTAAATCTGTCAAATCAATGCATACAATTTTTATTGGTTAATTTTTCCATGGTAATCAGAATTGTTTGTTTTAAAGCAAAAAATTAAATAACCTCCACAAATAAATCCGTTACTGCATACTGGTGTATTAGGTTTCATTTTATTAAAAATATTTACATTTACTTGCATTTCCTTCAAACCACGAGGGGGATAATCTTTACTGAAATGTAAACTACAATTTTCCATAATTATGTTGTACATCATTTGAATAGATCACGTTCTTTTAGTTCATATTTTGAAGTTTTAAATGTGATATGTTTTCCTGAAATTATTGGCGTTTGTGTAATGCATAAATCAATATAAAATACTAACTAACTGTTATCACATATCTACCACTGTTTTTGCCTGTTTTGATGGACAAAATTTGTTGAGACTATTTTGATTTCATATTAATAAGAATTGATCAGTTCTGAAAAGACCTTTTTTTATTATCAAACAAAAAGCTAAAGAATAAAACGAAATAATGCACAAACTGACTAATAAACTTTTAAACTAAGCAACTTTTAAAATCAAATATAATCGTGAAGAAAAAAACAGAGTCTGCTCCATGATAAAGGCATTAATTTATATAAAAGAAATTAGCAATACATTTTGGCTAGCTTCCTTGCCATCTTCAGATACTCTAAAATTCACATTGAAAAATATAGGATTGACAATTATAAAAATGAGTAAAAACTCACCACTCAACTAAACAAAACGCACTAACAATGAACAATGCATAATGAAGTTGCAACGTCTACTGATGAAGGTTAAAAGGTTTCTGACTAGATTAATTTTCATCTTGGAAAAAGGTGCATAGAAGGGCATCTCTTTAAGTCTTGAATTAAAAAAACTTTTTAACAAAAAATTAAACCGACGAAATACGGAACTGAAAAGTAAAAAATAAAATAAACATTCTTAGTCTCAGTAACTAAGTTCCTAAACTAATGTAAGTAACTAATTTTGAGTTGGCGCCAAACAAACAAGCAAATGAATTAGGTAAGGCGTAAAATGATGGCATCGAGTTGCGCGGTGACATTCTGATAATTTTTTTGAAGTAATTTAATGATCTTCATTGATTGTTCGTTTGGCGCCGACTCAAAATTAGTTACTTACGTTAGTTTAGGAGCTTAGTTATTGAGACTATGAAGATTTATTTTATTTTTTACATTTCAGTTCCGTATTTCATCGGTTTAATTTTTTGTTAAAAAGTTTTTATTTTTCAATTTTTTGTGGCTAAAATCTACTAATTACTACCTACTTGTTTTTTGATTACTTCCAAAATACTTACCCACCTTACTTCAACTATTACCAGTTAACCCTTTCAGGACCGCGCCGGATTCAGCCGGCGGTGCTTACAGGGCCGACGCGGGAAGCGTGTGCGTGTTTGTCCGGCTTCAGTCCCGAAACGTCCAGAGACGTGGAGTGTTTATTGAAGACGTTATACAGATTTCTTCATGACAACCTATTTTTTTTCTAATTACAGAGAGAAAACAAAATTTATTTCATTTATTTTATTTTAAATTTTGTGATATTACACTTAAAAACATATAAAACTTTTTTGGTAAGAGAAAAATCAGAGTTCATTCTTCCTCTAAAATCACCAAATCTTCATCATCACTATTATTCAATAGCTCGTACATTTCTTCTTCTGATATATATTTTATCGCCATTGTAGAGAATAATTGCAACTTTCGTTTGAAAAATGCGGGTGACATACACGTAAACATGCATAAACACTTCTGCACCTCAAACTATTCTTGTTCAACGCACTTGTAACTCAATTTTTGATTAAAAGTATTTAATCCTATTAGAACAGTAAGCTTAGCTGTCATGTTCTGCACACCCTCACCAAAAGTGGCGAGCAAGAGCCGAACCAATCAGTTTTTAGTGTGGGTGTGGTCAGAATACACGTGCTTAATACAAAGCAACCCGCGTGTTCGATCGTTTTCGGTCCTTACATGGATCTCTTGCCTTGCGTTTAAGTCCGCTTTCGGTCTCACGGACACGAAATATTTTTGCGTGTTCGTTCATTTTCGGTCCTGAAAAGGTTAAATAATATTATCTACTTTCACTATTTGTTGTAATATAAATTATTTTTGTTGTTCTGGTTAGTTTATTTCATTACTTAGTATATCATTCCATCCTCTCATAGAATATAATGATTTTGACGGATGTGGAACAAAAATAATGTCAGTAGCGATCTGTCATTGTCAACTACGTATGTGTGTGCCAATGTTCACAAGTGAAAAATCAACTTTCCCCTATTTTTCTACCCGTAAGGGTGGATAATTTCATTTGAAATGCAAAAATAAGGTATACCCTATCTATTAAAAAAAGAATCATCCAAATCGAAGAACCCAGTACAAAGTTAAAGCTGATAGAATCGGTTAACGGACCAGAATTCAGAGGGTGAGTGATCAATATCCTTCATTTTGCTACCCTTAGGGGTGGATTTCATCTTTTAAATTCAAATGGGACCAACTTTGAAGTACACTCTATCCACTGAAGAAAGAATTATCGGAATCGGACGTCTCAATAAAAAGTTATCATACATTAAAAAAAATATATATACGCGTTGACTAGAGAACCTCCTCCTTTTTGGTTTCGTCGGTTAAAAATGAGTAAAAACTCACCACTCAACTAAACAATACGCACTAACAATGAACAATATACAATTAAGTTGTAACGTCTGCTGATGAGGGTAAAAAGGTTTCCGACTAGATTAATTTTCATCTTGGAAAAAGGTGCATAGAAGGGCATCTCTTTAAGTCTTGAATTAAAAAGGTGGATAATTTTTCATAAATATTTTTGCAGAAAATCCTGAAACCAAAGTGAGACGTCTTAAAAGAAGTGCCATACCTTCGCAAAATCTGCCAAGGCATCCCAGGAAGATTTTCTTGTTGGATCATGATGGGTAAGATCAAATTTGTCAGCATCAGTTGGATAATTTATGAAAGTGACCCAATCTTGTATTTTATGTATTTAATGTATTGTTATGAAACTGCGCTTCAAAAATCATCCTATAAATTTAATCCGCTTATTACTTTGAAACACAACTCAATAGTATAATTCTAACTGTACAATAGTATAATTCTAACTGTACAATTACAATATTCACATGAGTGACTGCTGACTTCTGACTGCCTTGCCTACCGCATATGACCCGCTAAACATAGGACGGCCGAAATTTCCAGAACAAATGTTCCATAACGTCATCGCTAACGGTTGAATTTCTTCTCGATTCTTCGAATGGCAGTTATCAGACATTTGGAACGGGCGTTTTTCGAATTTTCCAATGTGGAGCATGATGTCATCGGCAACCAGCACAGGGACGTACCCAGGGTATTTTCGTGATTTCCGTAAAAGGTATATTCATGAGCTCCTGAATAATTATTTCAGCTAATATAGATTTTCAAGTTGAAGTTAAAAAATGACAAAAAATCGATAATGACAATAAAAATAAGTTTGATACTGCTGGAACGTTTGAAGTGCCGGGCCAACACTCTCAGTCTTCCGGAACATATTTATATTTCAGTTTACCTCGAACCTTGATCGCGAGAAGTTATCAGTGATCCATACATTGATTTATTTCTCGATCGAAAACTGATTGGGGTATTATTGCATTGACTTTGATTTTTTTCATTGATTTGTGGATAGTACTTTGAAATTGTGTTTCTGATTTCATCGATAAAGCTTCGATAATGATTTATAGTAGGTACGTTAGAGGTTTGATTTATTTATTGTTAACATGTTTGTTTTCATACATAGTGAATAATTGACGTTTTCACAGAGACACGATTTCAAAAAAAAAACATGTAGCAAAAAAAAAGAAATCGATCAATAATAATAATAATATATCTTTATTTCAGTTAATAAAAATTCACATGATACAACATCTGTTTCATAATACAATGAAAAAAAAAGTCACCGGATACATATCTAAGTACATACACTCAAGATTACGTAAATCATAAAAACAATAAATATTTTTGCATAGTACATGATAAAATAAAGTTAAGTTAGTGGAAAAATTCGTCAATAGAATAACAAGTTTTATCCATAATGAATCTTTTCGTCATTTTTTTGAATGTAAATACATTTTTGCAACCTTTTATAGTTTCTGGCAGTCTATTATAAAATTTACAACCATTTACCACATAACTTTGTTGAAACAGAGAAGTACGATGTTGTGGTGGTAATAACAAGTGTTTACTTCTTGTATTATAATCATGTGAACGTTCAGCCATGGTACTCTGATTTTTAAAAATGTATACACAGGTTTCTAAAATATATATTCCTGCCACAGTTAAAATATTAAATTTCTTAAATGAATCCCTACATGAGTCCCTAGAGCTTATTTTACTTAAAATCCTCACAGCATATTTCTGCAGAATGAAAACTCTGCTTGCTGAGGCACAATTACCCCAATTCAGAATACCATATTTTAAGTGTGAATGGAAATTAGCATAGTATAGGGTCAGTAGCACCTTTTCACTACAATGATTCGTCATAAACCTTAGCGAGTAACACATTTTTCTCAATCTAGAGCACAGGTTGTCTATATGTGGAGTCCAGGCCAATTTGTCATCTATAGTTAAACCTAGCAAGCTTACGTGTTCTGACATTTCGACCGAATTGTCAGTGTTTTCAAAAAGAGTACAATTTACATTTTGCCTACGTAAAGTGTATAGCAGTGCATGGGTTTTAGAGGTGTTTAATTTCAGGTTATTCATTTCCGACCACTTCAGAACATGTTCATATGTTTTTTCGGCTTTACTTTTCAAGGCAATCAAGTCCCTATCAACTACCAGGATATTTGTGTCGTCAGCATAACATATTGTGTGTATGCCTGTGCTGTGATTGTTATTTAAATGTCTTATTAGGTCATTCGCAAAGACTATATAAAGAAAGGGACCCAGAATTGATCCTTGTGGGACTCCGTAGAGTATATTCAGAGGACTACTGCACGTTTCATTGAGTCTCACCACTTGCTTTCGATCAGTCAAATAAGACATTAGTAGTTGTAGTGGAAGACCTCTCACACCATATCTTGATAACTCAGAAACCAACAGCCTATTATTAACACAGTCGAACGCTCGTGAGAAATCGAGAAATAGGCTCATCACATATTCGTTGTTGTCCAGATGTCCAATTATATTGCTATGGAGTTCACATAAAGCAGACTCTGTGCTCTTGTTTCTGGTAAAACCATGCTGAGATGGTGAGAGTAGTTAGAATTTGCTAAAAAAGTTAGTCAACTGATTCTTCATATTCAGTTCAAACAGTTTTGAGATACTTGATAGAATGCTTATCGATCTATAGTTGTTCAGATCTGTGTGGTCACCTTTTTTGTAGATGGGTGATACCCTAGCATATTTCAACTTCTCTGGGAATATCCCTTTTTGAGCTGACAGATTTATTAAAAATACTAATGGCTCATATACATAAAGCGCAGTTTGTTTTAAAAGATTATTGTTCATACCATCCATCCACCAAGAAGTTGTATTTTTTAGAGAGCGGATTAAATCTAGGAGATCATTTTTAGTTATAGGGGCATATAGAAAGTGTGAGGATTCATCTGAATATTTGACTCAAGGTAATGACTATCATAGACTCTGTTGTCAACCGGCACCTTGGTAAAAATACTGTTAAACTCATTTGCTAAATCATATTCATCAACCCCCAGCTGGTCTGCTAGAGAAACTTTAGTTGGATCAGCGTTACTTTTTTTTTGTAATTTGTTTATAATTTCCCAGGTTGCTTTTGTTTTGTTCTCTGCGGTCAAAATGACATTATCGTAGTACTGTTCAGAGGCGGTTTGCAGTTGTTTTCTATACTCCTTATTCAAATAACTACTGATTTCCGAAAAACGTCTATCATGTCTCGCAAGCGCATTATAAAGGGATACATTTTTTTTCAAATCCATTAGTTCCTGACTCCAGCAATATATTTTTTTAAATCTTACATTCTTTTTACCATTTCTATCGTAACACAATTTGAGTGGAAAACTATTTTCAAAATGATAAAAAAGACTTTCAGCAAAAGCCTCAAAAGCCAGGTCAGGACAATCATGTATATAGACATTTGACCACTTCTCTTGTTGTAAGGCATTTTTGAAGTCCTCGATATTTTCGGAGCAAAAATGCGTTTAGTGCAACTAGTTTTGTTTTTCCTTTTTTTATCTCAACTAGAGGTTTAAACACATCACATGTCTCTTAAACGAGTTATAAACATTTTGTTGGTTGCTTGGCTTTCATTTTGAATAAGAATTCCTCTAATTCTTGTTTTTTCATTTCACAAACAATAAATCACAAAAAAAATGAAAAAATATTTGTTGAACAACTTTCTATAACGTTCCAACAACTTTGACAATCTCTATTATCTTAAATACTTATTCAGGAACTTATAAATATATACATTATAATTTGACCTTGGAGTCTTGTATAAACATTCACCCATGTTATAATAATAGATAGATAGATAATTTATTGGTGTTTTATACATTCAACAGTATTTACACAAGTCAATACATACATATTAATAAATTAACATATGTCAGGCACCTTATCATATTTACATAAACAAAAGATGCTTACAATTCAAAAAACAAGGTTTTTATATAAAAAATATTTATATCTTATACAATACCCTTGAGTTATGACGTCATACACATTAAAAAAAAAAAAAAAATTCATAATTGGAAATTATAGAACAACAACAAATGTCTATATGTCAAAGAACTTATATCACAGTGCAGGAATTCTTCAGTGCTAAAGAAGGCGTTTTTTATTAAAAAAAAATTATCCTTGTTTTGAATATATTATTTGGTAGAGATCTTATTTTTTGTAGTAGTTTATTGTAAAATTTCACAGCCCAAAAATTTGGTCCATTTTGACATCTTTTTAAGCGGCAGTAGTTTGTACTCAAATCATTTTTATGCCTAGTGTTGTGGTCGTGCACATTTTCAAAACTTTCATATTGAGATAGATTATTTTTTATGTATATTGAATTTTCCATGATATACGAGAGAAGGAAAGGTTAGTATTTTTAATGTAACGAATGAATTTCGGCATTCATCTCTGTAGTCGATATTGTCTAATATTCTAATTGCTTTCCGTTGGTGTCGGAATATTCTATCACAGTCTGTTGCATGTCCCCAGGCGACAATACCATAAGAAATAATGGATTCATACAAGGAAAAATATGCCGTTCGAAGAGTTGCTTTTAAAACTTGTCTGGAGAGGTTTCTTAGTAAAAATAGATTCCTCATGAGTTTTTTTGATATTTCATTTATGTGATGATCCCATTTTAACTTACTGTCAATATGAATTCCCAAAAATTTCACACTACTTTGCGAGTTTGAATAATTTTCCATATTTCTTAGGGTGAATACCATGTTTTGGGTTTTGTTTTTATTCAGATATAATTCGTTGGCATTGAACCACCTTTCAGTTTGTGACTGTGCTTCAGAGGATAATGTAAGTACCTCGTCTAGAGTTTTAGCATTTGTTTGGTTTGGACTGTAGTATCGTCTGCATATAAAATATATGATATCAGTTTCTCCCGATATGGTAGATCATTTATGAAAATTATGAATAAGAGAGGTCCCAAGATTGATCCTTGCGGTACACCAGTTGTGATTTTTTTTCTTGTTGATACAGTATTACCGACTTTTACAGTCTGAAATCGATTTTCTAAGTATGAGTTGATCAGCTTTATACTGTTGTCAGAAAAATTATATATTTTTAATTTTTTCAAGAGAATTTCATGTGATACACAATCAAATGCTTTGCTTAGATCACAAAAGGTCATTTCTGTATACTCAAGTTTTCAAAAGTTGTTGTTATTTTGTTGCTGAGATCTAGTATTGCCATTTCAGTGTTTCTACCTTTTCGGAATCCATACTGGCAGTCTGTGAAGATGTTATAGTTCTCAAAATGATGTACAATTTTCAGAGCTATACATTTTTCAAATATTTTTGATATTATTGGTAGCAGAGATATTGGTCTGTAGTTTGTTGGATCATTTGGATTTGCACTTTGGAAGATAGGTATTACTAACGCTTCTTTTAAGACGGAGGGAAAAATGCACTCTTTCGTACATTGGTTCAGCAGTTTAGTTAGAGGGATTAGGATTATATTCAATATGCATTTGATCACTTCAACGTTCAGACCGTATATATCTCTGCTGGGTTTATTTGTAAATGATTTTATTACCTCTCTAACTTCATTGTAGGTAAATTCGATTAGAGTAAAATTTTCAATATTCAAATTTTTTTGTTTTTCCAGAGGGTCCAAGTTTGTACTGTCTATTTCTTGGATTAGGTTTTTTGCATTATTTTTAAAGTAGTCATTGAATGTGTTTGGTGAGACTGGTGGATCTTTAATTCTTTGTTCTCTGTTTTTGTTTTCATTTATGATATTCCACATGCATTTATTTTGATTTGTTGATTTTTTTATACGATTATCATTACATTCTCTTTTAGCACGTGAATTAGTTTTTTTTGTTTTTTTTTTCAGACTGTTTAGTTGTTGTTTGAGATTATCAGAAGGATGCTCTGTATATATTTCGTTCAAGAGGGGTAGTTGGTCTCGCATGTTTCTTATTTCGCCATTAAACCATGAATTATTTGCTTTTTTATTTCTAATATTATAACTTTTTTCAGGAAATGAGTCAATGAAAGCTTTTTCTAATATACTGATGAGAATTTTTATTTTATCATCCGTGTTTATGTTGTCATCAATGACCAATCTGTGTTTTCAATGGTGTTGTAGAATAGAAATTTACCTAAATCTGTTATAGGTCGGCTTACCTTTTTTTCTATTTTTAATTTGTTCTGATGTATTTCCAATTTTAAAATTTGTCCATGGTGGTCAGATAGACCTGTTTCTATTGTTGTTGTTGTTTCATGGGGATAACATGCAAAATTTAAATATATTGTCAATACAATTGTCTCCCCTAGTAAGGCAGGTAATCATTTTCTGAAAACCGAATGAATCAAGCAGATCACATAGGGCTATATTTTCTTTTTGTTTTGTGCCAAAGAGTACATTGAAATCTCCAGCCATTATGATATGTTTTGTGCAATCTAATTTTTTCTAGTGAGTTCAAAAAGATGTCAAAATCTCCATTTGGGGATCTGTAAATGGAAAGAATAATATCTTATTGAGAGATATGATGCAAATAATATTGATGATTTATATTACAACCTCAATTTTTTTTTATATTTTACAGAGGCACATCAAATGCAGATGAGTTCACTAATCCAATGAAGGTTGAATTGAAAGAGGAAATGATGGATGAAGATTGGGACAGTGGCCATTTATTGGGTTTTTGAACTACTTGTTTTTGTTCATATGGGAATAGTAGGAACCGGCTGAGCCGGATTCTTCCCAATTATTTGAAGGACATTCGAATTTAGTCTACAAAAGATTATAGCTTTTAGTTAGATGAATGTCTCTTCCTCTGTATTTTTTCTTTGTACACATTGTCTGGAAAACCAGTGAACGGTCCTTTTCTCTTACCACCAATTGACTTCCCAATGGAGGTCTGCACAGAATCCAAAATTCGAATACATTATTTCTAGAATATAATTATTCCAGCTCTGTTTTACTGAGGAAGGAACGTTTCCAATAAAATAGAGAGTGATTAATATACAATTTGAGAATCCTACGACTGAGAGGCTCATTAGCCAATGTATATGCGTGTGCATTCAAGGTAGCTCATTTACATTGATCATTTGCCTTTAGTTAACTTTTTAAAGTGTTTTTTTAAAAAGTCATATCAAACGTTTCTCGTGATAACTTAGATTAGATTACAGAGATTTTTTTTTCCGCATATGCATTTTACAAAAACACTGATAAGACAGACCTGGATATGGGGAAAACTTGTGTAGTGGTTTAACCAAAGGGTCAGTTGCTACTCTTCTAACATTGAATAATCTACCAGCAAATCAAGGGACTAACAATTCATGGATTTTTGTATACCAGGAGCTTCCAACTTTATCATAGTACATTTGAATTTAAAATATTCTCTGTTTTATTAGAAATGGTTGCTGTTTAATATTTTTTGTGAAGTGGTTTCATTCGATGAACTCGAAGTGCTGAGATGAGCATTTTTTCGGTTTTGTTTCTTTAGTCAATCCAACAAGGCATATTCAGAATTACTTCCTAATTTTAATTTTATTAGGAACACAATTGCTGATACTTTTGATTTTGTAGACATATAGGACTGGGGACTGCAAAGGACCTGGTCTTGAATCTAGAAATATTTTGTTAGTGATGAAGAAAATGATATATTTTTCTGTGCAAATGTGAATTATGTGAAAATAAAAGTAACTTATTGGAGGAGTAGTTTGCTTTTCTACACTTTGAATATATAATTGTTATAGGCTGTGCAAATTAACATTCCCAAAAAAATATGTAGGAGGTATGTTATCCCCTGACAAAAAATTAATTGAATAGAAAAAAATAACAGTGGAATTTGGAACCTTCTAATAACTATTTCGAAATTGTCACCCTGATGAGATTATAATTGTAACAATTTTTATTGAACTTGTACCGTCTTTAAAACAATATTTGATTTGTGACTGAAATATAACTTTTTTTGCCATTTGTTGTTTTCTTGAAATACCCCGAGTAATTTAAATGTTATTTTTTAATTATTAGGAGTACTTAGGCAAAGTTAAGATGTTCTAAAAACCCTGGTGCTTGCACTTATACCTGAAGAAATTTGGGATCGACTTGGCGACACTTGGCCTACTTGATAATAGAGATTACTAGCATGTCAGATGGCGCCAATTTCGTTATAGTTTCAATTCAGTAACAGGGTATATTTATTTCCTCAGCTTTCTTTTTGAGGCGAACTGTTCGCGGATTCTAATTCTAGCTTTGCTATTGGTTGAAAAGAGACATCTGTCAAACTTCACCAATAGCAAAGCTAGAATTAGAAGCCCCAGAACATTTCACAAAGAAAGCACTGTCGTGTTGTTTTTCTTATTTTGGACCATTTGAATTTGAGGTTAACTGCATTTTGACAGATGGAGAATTGGAAATGAAATCGTCATTAAATTGCAGAAAATATAAAATTCAATGCATACAATATGATGAACTATGAAAATATCATAATTAGTCAATTTGTACTTGCTTTTGGTACTGAATACAGGTGAATATTCGAATCTGCGGCTTTATACTGTCCACACAAAATACAAATGTGGCCCATTCCACAAAAAGTATCTTTACACACTACACTACCTGAAAATAAACAATTCCTCACGCACTGATGAACGAGTGATTTTTTAAAGAACAAACTCAGGAATAAACTAAGCAAGATTTCAAATCAAAGAGATGGAAAACGCATAGGTACCGACAAAACACTGAAAATAATTTCATATAAGATGCTGCAGATGTCAGAAATTAAGTTCTGACATTAACCGATAATATAAACAAATATTTTTGGACGGCGCCATCTACCACAGACTAGCACAGAGAGAAGCTCTGTTGAAGTAACAGGTGGTGACCCCTCGAAAATCTAAACAATATCGAATCAGTTCATTCACCAGGGTTTTTAGACATCTTAGGTAAAGTATAAACGTCATGGAGATTAAAATGGAACACCAACAGAAGTCTTTTTAACATGGGTCAAATGAGTGTATAGAAGGTGGTAAAATCTTAAGGTTATAGAACGTCCAATTAGAGATGCAAATTATGGCAATGAATGTTGAATGCTAGCTGCAAAAAAATATAAAAAAATGAGGGTAGGAAGCTATTTCAGTAGGGATATGAGATACAAAAAAATATAATAGCTTTTCAATGAAAAAAAAAACTTTCCAGGCAATTGAATATAAGCTGAAATTCAACGTCCATAAAAAAAACATAGGTATAATTAAAAATATTTAAAAAAATGAAAGCCATAAAAGATAAATATTAATTTATTAAAAAAAAAAAGTGTAGTAAAACTAATTATCCACAATAAAAATTCTTTCGTCAATAATAATTATTTCGAAGATATCCATGAAGAAATAAACTTGCTGAGTAATCTCTTATGTTGATTCAACAAATTAGGGGTCTAGAGCAAGTGGATTTGTGTGGTGGCGACATCTACGGTTTGTACCTCGAAGTAACAGATGACAGATTCGAATAGAGTGAATTCAGTATTCGCTGTGTGCATTAGGCTGGAGGGGACAGATGAAACTATGACAGCGCCCATGGTGGCAGAAGTAGGTAATGATCCTGGTAATCACAATCACAAACTGAGAACTCCATGTATGGAGTGTTTCTTTCTGTCACTAGGTGTCGCCCGTTAAAAGTTATCTTTTCCGACGCAGCTAAAGATGTTTTAAGCTCGATGATGATTTTATTTATGTTGTGTCTCGCTTCGGCCAGAGCTCTCCGGATCTTTGACTGGTGACCTACTCCGTACTGATGAGGGCCAAAAAGCCTGAAACCGGTATGCGGATTGTAAGGCGGACACGACAAGACAAGAAACATTTGCGAACAATATCCATTTATATGGAAGTTTGCATGGATTGTCAGGTGAATATCATTCAACGTTCTGCGTGGTATTTGCTAGGAAAGTAGTTGTTTTTCGCCTGTCGGTCTACCAATTGTGTTTCAATTTATATTGAACCTTTTGCGAGGACGACTTTGTGTGTGCTTTATGCATTTCATTTCATAAAGAGATAAGTGTTCTGTTATTCCACGATATTCCAATCTCTAATTCCGGGACGTGAGGTTTTCATTCGATAAATATTTGAGATGTTTTTCGTTTTCTATTTAATCGTCTAGAAGTGGATAGTAAAAGTATTAACCAAGTTCCGTGGGACGGTGTTAGCCGGTCATGAAATGCAAATAGCGACTCAAACTGCGAGTTCGGGATCGCCTGGACGGTGTTGTAAACTGATCAATCAGCCTTATGAACAGAGGACAGAGATACTTTTGAGGACTCTCCGAGTAGTCTATCAAACACAGCATTCTATCAGGACAAAGTACCTCGCAGAGGATTATTAATTTGTGTTTTAATTTCCACGGACTGGTTTCGGTTACAAAAGCAATTGGCCTTACTTACATGTGAACTAATGTTAAATGTAATGCAATTCAAGTACTAAGAGTAAACATCGTTACTTATACTGTATAAGCAATACCCAATATTTTGATGACAATTATACGTGTTAGAGAGTGTTGGACGTGTTTGTATTATTTACATCTTTGCAAGGGTAAAAGTAGGATCCCATATTCAGGTACAATTGTGAACCTCATTCATTTTCTGACTATTATATTATTTGAAAAATTCATTAAATAGTTTTGTGTTGAATCTGATGTTATTTAGTGGTTTCCTGTCGGGTTAAAGCTAGCCAGGGTTTAATTGGTACTTTTTTTAATTTGTTAAACTACTTGGCTCCCTCACTTTTTTATGTTATCAAGACCTTATGAACCTGCGACCTTAATAAACTAATAATAACGAGCAAGCACATTACTTGCTGCACCTAAAAGTACACAGAAGTAGCATTACTTTATGATATTCACAATATCATTTAGACAATGTCATAACTTTACATGGATAACTTCCAAATGCGGTGAACTATCGTATCAATACACATATTTTTTATCATTTACTTACTTTTTCTTTGACAGAAAGAATTTCGATTCATCTGGAACCAGTAGTGAGCACAAAATTGTTACATCGTGGTAGATTATTTAGAAATTATAAAAAAACTGAAATTGTTACATGGTGAGTATTGGAAATAAAACAGGAAAACTTCAGCTATCGAGTCACTAGAGGGCATTACCAGTCTTGCATACAGCGAATTGAGACAGCACAATGGTAGGTAGAGAGGGAAAACACGATTGTCATCGTGTGCAACAGTGTCATGACCTGCAGCGGCTGAAAAGTTACTTTTGATAGGTTAACAAGTGGGTATCTAGTGTAGTTTAATCGATTTTGTTTGCTGTTACCTTGCAAAAATGCCCTGGGGTCTGAGGAAAGTACTTCACAGTAGCGGAAGAAGAAATGATAACGAATGTTTCACTAAATCATTTTGTACTCCAAATTGTTATTTCAAAACTAACCAATGGCTTTTCACTTTCCCAATAGTCAATCAGACTTTGGGTCTCACAACGAGCGCATGCGTCTTAAAAAAATCATCTAAATGAAAAGGCCTATTAGTTTTGGTCATGAAGCGCTTATGAATTTCTAGTATCAAATGTGTCATTCATAAAGATTTTCTGTCTAAATATGTGAACAGTTGGTAGCACAAACAATATTTTGAGAAAAAATATTGACAGATGACAGTCGATAATGCCCCCAGACCTCATAAAAGAAGTAGATATAACATGGCCGCTCTTCCAATGATTACAAAATAGCCCCTTTGCCATGGCTGACATGAGACTCCACTTCAAGTTCGTGCCCCTGATTTTTAGTTGTCTGTACCTTTCTAATAAAAGGAATGAAACGAGATAAGAGATGTATTCACGGTTTGACATAAAACGGTGTCAAAACTTGATTGCCGTTCAGACGTTCAGGACAGGTTTTCCATTTTTATTGGTGTGCTAGATATTCACAATGTATCGTATTCAGGCTCATACATTTACGAGTAGCAAAAAGCAAAATGGAGATTGCATGGTGAATATAAATGAAAATGAATGATATTTCTCTCTGATATGGGAGTCTAATAGCGGCGCCCTATAGGGTTCTATTTTGATCTCTGCTATCTACTTCTTTTATGAGGTCTGTGATAATGCCCAGAAGCACAAATTAGATTGGGACAGGCACTAACACTCGAGATATAGAGACAAAATTCCCTATTAATATAACTAAAAAATAAATCCTGAAAAAGCATTTTCAGTTTGTGATTCTCTACACAACCTGATTGAAATATTACAATTGGAGAGGCAGACATTTTTGAAGTTTGCAACTTGTACGGCACTCCTCTATTGGAGAAGCAGAAGTTTTTGAAGTTGGCAACTTTTAGGTTGTCGGATTCTTCTTGTTTGGAATAAGTCGGACTCTCGGTTCTTCTATATAGCTTCAGGACTTCACATATACAAACTGGACCCTCATTTCCCACGTGGTATCCATAGCTATTTTTTGGCACCTATGTACTCAAATCTTATTCGTCCTGTGATTCACATACATCCATTCTGGCGTTGAAACGATGACGTCATATATAAAACAATTCAAAACGTATTCATAGACTTTTGAAACCAAGTCGAATTCAGTTTCAAAACATAATTCGTTGTTTTGTGATTGTCATAATTCATAATAATACCCCAAATAAATCTTGGTAGTGGGACTTTCCACCAATAATCGTGAGAGTTCAAAATGAAAGAGATTGAACTAGGAAATTATATATCAACAATTGAGTTGGAAACCTATAATGAATTACAAGTTTAGTTTATCAGAATATTGTCTATCGACTTTCTAACAGAACATTTCTTATGTTCAAGAATGCATAATTTCGAATACTATTCATTAATAAAACCTATAGGTTTCATGATTGCGGTTCGTGATAATAATGATGTCACGTAGAAACGTGTTGAAATGCAAGATTGAATAAGTTTTTACGCCCGAAAACACCGCAAGTGAACTGAACACTGTCGCCAAGCAAGATGCATGATAATAATGACGTCACGTAGAATCGTATTCAAATGCAAGATCGACTACGTTTTTACGCCAGAAACACCCCATGTTCCCTCTTTGCCAGCAGTCTCTCCCTCTCTCTCTCTCTCTATGTTTGTGGTCCCTGCTTCCTATTGGCGCATTTGACCATTTGCCAGCAGTAAATAATGGAATTGAAGTTGACAGATGCAGGATAATTGACGTTGACACTTCAAAATTCAATATCTCCAACATCTAAAAACAAAATTCATAACCAACCTAACGACAAAAACCGATCACCGATAGTAAGGGAAATAAACTCAATTTACTTGAAATTTGACATGGGTAAACCACAAGACGAAAAGGATAATTTTGTTTAAAACAGTGAATAGACTTCCATTTCCGGCGTGGTGGTGAGCAGACGTCTGCTGCTGGACACGTGGGTGATGGGAGACAATGTATGTGTGTGAATGTTCGGCGTTTGATATAATGTGCAATGGAAAATTATTTATTTATGTGTGTGAATGTCCGCCGTTCTATAGGAAGCTCCGCCTATTTGCTTTGATGTTTGGTTTGCCGCTTCAGTGACCTTTAATTCGAAATAGGTACAGTTAATTGTCAGTTTTGAATTGTTTTATTTGGAATTAGGACAATACTGCCAACAAAAGTGATAAGGTCGAAAAAATTAATGAAAAATGAATAATAATTGATTGATAACTCGTTTTTGAAATCGTATATAGTGTTGAATGCTTGAGTTTTATCTAGAATAATATAGTTTATTCCTTAAATTACCTGATAAATTTTGAGATTTTGTGAAGTTGGCAATTCTGTGTCATAACAAACGTCATCATTCAAAATGGAGGTATTGCCGTAACCCCTTCAGTTGTATATTTACAATAACCTTGATGTAGGTAAAGAAGGGCATTATTATTCTGACAGTTCGACAGATATGACTCCATCTCACTCTAATTTTGTTTGTCTTGTCTAATCTTCTCCTCTGTGTAAATACTCTGTGAGTAAGTCTCGATTATGTAAGATATTACATAGGGAGTGCACCTAATAAAGGTAAAAAAAAACAAAGTAAAGAGTGAATACAATGAATTGATTTCAATGTTTTTTTTATTCCTTTTTGGTTATATAATGTGGTATCACCGTTACGTATAATAAATGTACCTGAACTCAATAAATCTGAAGTTCTCTGTATGTAATCGTCTTTATTAATTGCAATAATTCTTTCTTTTGTCTGCACGTGTAAAAATTATATTATTTTAATAGACCTTTTCTTTATACCTTTTGCAATTGTTTCTTTATTGTATTCTATGTGAGATTTTGATAATTGAAAAATAATTTTGATCATAAAATTATTTTTGTCGTCCGATTCCCAGGTTTTTACAAGTTCCAAGCTAGCTGATTTTATTAACGGTGTTTATTTGTAAAACGTTCTCAGTTTTGAGTGTACAACATATCCTTACTGGATGGACTGACGATATTTCAAACTGTTCAGTATAATCAATTTCATCACGATCCCTTCAACTAAAGTTAGGATGACGTTGGTCGTTATCTGAATTAAAACTTTTTCGTATTTATCTATTCACTAATGATTATCTGAGTTGAGAAGTAGCTCCATTGGGTTTCTCGCAAGGTGTTTCGAGTATAACGAGAAAAGTTTGGATATAATTATGAAACTAGGAGGAAAACCATCAACTTGCTTTTCAGAAAATGGACATTGGATGTTCTCCAGTCTCGTTTGACACTTATTTTCTTCCGTTACTTATATAACTGAATATATTATCAACATTCAACTGGAAAGTTTGATTAATAAAAATATTTTTTTATGAATACGAACAATCTTCCTTCCAAACGAGTGATATTCCTTGATCTTATTGTTACGAAAATAAGTATAGTATTCTCCTGCGTTGCGGTCGCTTATTCAGAGGGAATTCCAGGAATGTGGCCACTGACTGGTTGAGGTCACGCTGGGCTTTCCCATCGAATGATCTAGACGTTTCTACGGACTGCTCGGAAATTCTGGCCGTACGTACCACTGTTGTAATTCGTATTAGCGAGTTTAAGTTATACGCGGTATTTTTTAAGCTTCTATTTGGTTTCACTTGATAGTTATTAGTTCATTCGTTTGTTAGTTTGGGTCAAATCTTGCAAGTGAATTTTGACCGACTTTTAGTAGTCCGATTAATTTGAAATTTGGCAGGTGTTCATGATTCCGGTCACAATGCATTATGGAATTTTTGTTACAGGAAAAAACAAATTGGCGGCTCCAAGATGGCGAACGAGATTTGTAATTATGGTCTGATTCGATTCAAAATTGGTATGGTCTCAACGTGTTAATCATTCATTTATAAAAATTTATGCGGACTGACTTGACGATTGTATTTCAGCCGACAGACTAATTTATATCCGAAATTGAATCATTTTAATTTACAAACTTTTATTCACCTGTCCCGGTGTCTGTCTGTGTGTCTGTGATCAAATCATGGAAGTTAAATTTGACCCACTTCTAGTTGCCCGATCAACGTGAAATTTGGCAGGTGTTCATAGTTCCCGTGACAATGCATTAAATAATTTTTGTTAAAGAAAAAAAATGGCGGCTCCAAGATGGCCGACAATCTCTGTGATTATGGTCCGATTCTATCCAAAATTGGTATGTGGGGGTTTTCGGGGTCGGATATTATGAACTTTCATTCAAAATTCACAAATTCAAGATGGCGGCTTCAATATGGCGGACGAGTTTTGTTATTATGGTTCAATTCTATTCAAAATTGGTATGTGGGGGTTTTCGGGGTTGGAGATTATGTTTTTTTTTATCGAAATTTATCAAATCAAAATGGCGGCTCCAAGATGGCGGACGATCTCTGTGATTATGGTCCGATTCTATTCAATATTGGTATGTGGAGGTTTTCGGGGTCGGAGATTATGAATTTATTGTCAAAAGTCAAAAATTCAAGATGGCGGCTCACAACTTTTGTGATAATGGACCATTTCTATTCAACATTGGTATGTCGGGGTTTTTCGGGTAGGAGATTATGAATTTAGTAGAAAATTATTAATTTTTGTCAGATTTCATAAATTGAAGATGGCAACTTCAGGATGGCGGACGAGTTCATCTTCAGATGGTTTCTTCATTGAAGAACTAGATAGCACAGAACTTACAGAAAAAAGGCCTCCTAATGACGATGCATTAACAAAAATGCTTAGATTGAGGCGTACTTACTAAACACTACAAAATAAAATAATAAATAAAAAAACTTTGTAAAGACAAGCTTTTATTCAAATGTGCTGAAAAGTTAAAAATTATTTGATTTGGATGTGCGACGTAGGTGAGTTATACAGTGCTTTTCTTTAATGTCCCCCCCCTTTTATTTTTTGAACGGGTCAACTCAAAAAATTGAAATTCGAGATAATGAAATTGATGCATGAATACTATATTTTGGAGTGAAATTGACAGATAAAACTTTCAAGATAACGACTCGGCGCCACCTGGGAAAAAAAAATAATTGAAAGCGGGGTCTTCTGACACATTCTTTTGAAGCTCCTGACGAATATTTCACAATCCTAGAGTATAAAGTCAATATCTTCACCTACTACAAAATGGCGGAACATTCAATAATTGCCTGAATACATCGACGTTTAACTTCATAATTTGAGGAAAGAAGCCGAGTTCAGTTCAGAAGATGCTCGAAATGGTTGCCTTGAACTGCTTGACAGAAGAACAGCCTATCCGATATTTCACGCCGAACATTTTCGAACATAGTAACGTCGATATTTCTACAAATATTTATTATTCTCTGCCGTATATCCAATATTGAAGCAGGTTCAGTTTCGTACACCTTTTGTTCCAAATAGCCCCATAAAAAAAGTCTACAGGTGTCAAATCTGGCGAGCGGGCTGGACCTCGACGGCCAATCCAACGACCGGGGAAAGTATTATCCAAATAGTTTCTTACTTGTCCGTAGTAATGTGGTGGTGCTCCATCTTGTTGGAATACAATATCCATATCGAATTCATTAAGATTCGCTTCGACGATTTCGGTGATTAGAGGGTCAACAGTATTTCCCAGCATACTCAAATACAGTTCCCCTGTTGAATTTTGTTCAATGAATAGAGGTCCTACAATATAGTTTCCCAATATTCCTGCCCAGACGTTAATTTTTTCTGGATATTGAGTATGAGTTTCCCGGAAAATGTGAGGGTTGGTGTCACTCCAATAACGGCAATTTTGTCTGTGAACCTTGCCGTTGAGATAAAATGTAGATTCGTCTCTGAAACAAATATTGTGGAGATAGGTAGGATGCCTTGCAATGGTTTCCGTCATAATTTCGCAGAATTCTGTTCTTCGATCAGGGTCATCTTCAGTTAACTGGTGTACTATTTTAATTGTGTATGGATGATACTTATTCCTCTTCAAAAGTCTCCACACAGTAGAAGAACACACCTCACAAACATTCGCGACGGAGGAAGTAGACTGTTGAGGATTTACTATCATCTCACCAATTATTTGAACTTGCTGTTCTTCGGGAATGGACGGATGACCTGGGGGCTTTTTGTTCTGTACACTACCGGTAGTTGTAAATTAGGTTACAAGTTCCCTTAAATATTTTCTACAGATAGGACGATTCGGGAAACGATCATTAAAAATTCTTACGGTTTCGTGAAAGTTACGCGTCGCACCGTAAATAAAAGTCGCTTCGATTTTTTCTTCCAATGGACGAGAATTGACCATTTTATTAGTAAAACCGAAAACTAAATGAGAATATTTTAACTGAACAATGATGTTCGTTGTCGTGCTGACATTTCTTGTCATTTTTTGTTTAAACAAAAAATAACCTATCAAACCTTATCGGGTTGTTGGGATTGCCATATGGCAGAGAAAAACAAATATTTCTAGATGTATTGATATTAATGTGTTTGTATTCAGGTAATTATTGAATGTTCCGCCATTTTGTAGTAGGTGAAGATATTGACTTTATATTCTAGGGTTGTGAAGTATTCGTCAGGAGCTTCAAAATGATGTGTCACAAGACCCCCCTTTCAATTTTTTTTCCCAGGTGGCGCTCAGTCACCATTTTGAAAGTTTCATCTGTCAATTTTACTCCAACATATAGTATTCATGCATCAATTTCATTCTTCCAAGTTTCAATTTTTTGAATTGACCCGTTCAAAAAATAAAAGGGGGGGCATTAAAGAAAAGCACTGTATATTGAAAAGCTTGTCGCTTTTGTATTCGTACTGAAAACTCTGCGCGACAAGCTCTTGAATCTATAACTCACGGAATAACCTACGTCGCACATCCAAAGCAATTATTTCTTACTTTTTAGCGCATTTGAATAAACGCTTGTCTTTAAAACGTTTTTTATTATTTATTTTATTTTGAAGATGCTCTTATATCCGTACAAACACACAATCAACTGCTGAAAATATTATCTAATATATAAAATTCTCGTGTCACAATGTTAGTTACCTTACTCCTCCGAAACGGCTTTACTGATTTTTACCAAATTTTATATGCATATTCAGTAGGTCTGAGAATCGGCTACTATCTATTTTCATACCCCTAAGTGACAAGGGTTGTTCACCCTTAACATTTTTTTTTAATTTTTGGACAAAATTTTGTTTTTTTTATTTTTCTATAATGTGGCATTAAAAAATACATACAACCCTGAATTTTTACCCTTTTATCACCAACCCCTATTTTTTAATAGCCATTTTAGTAATTTAATCATTTTTCATCCCGCTCGATAACTGATCAATTATCGTCTTTTTTGTAAATGTAGAATTGAAATTTCGTGTGCATATCGGGTAGGTCTGAGAATCGGTCAACATCTATTTTTCATCCCCCTAAATGTTAAGGATGGTCCACCCCTTATTTTTCTTTGTTATTTTTCAGACAAATTTTTTTTTTTTTTTTTTTGATACAGTATTCAAAAATACATACAACCCTAAATTTTCACCCTTCTACGATCAACCCCTATTAGAATAGAAAAACGGGAAAACAGGAAAACGGGATAACGGGATAACGGGAATAACGGGATAACGAAAAAACGGGAAAACGTGATAACGGGATAACGGGATAACGGGATGAGGGGAAAACGGGATAACGGGATAGAGCAAAAATGGGATAACAGGAAAACGGGATAACGGGATAACGGAATAACGGGAATAACGGGATAACGGGACAGGATAAGGGGATAACGGGAAAACGGGATAACGGGAAAACGGGAATAACGGGAAAACGAGATAACGAGACAACAGGAAGCGGAAGGAGTCAAAAGCATAATCTAGATGGAACAAAATAAAGGAAAACATAGAAAAAAAAATTATACGCGGACATTGGACAGGACAACGTCTGTCGGGTCAGCTAGTCTAATATATAAAATTCTCGTGTCACAATGTTAGTTACCTTACTCCTCCGAAACGACTTTAATGATTTTTACCAAATTTTATATGCATATTCAGTAGGTCTGAGAATCGGCTACTAGCTATTTTTCATACCCCTAAGTGATAAGGGTTGTTCACCCTTAACATTTTTTTTTAATTTTTGGACAACATTTTTTGTTTTTATTCTTCTATGATACAGCATTTGAAAATACATACAACCCTGAATTTTCACCCTTCTACGATCAACCCGTATTTTTCCATCGCGATTTTTAATTTATTTTATCCACAGATCCGCAATAGGGTTGCAAGATGGCAATCGAATATAATAATTGTAGTACGATAAATTGAGAACGGGATAACGGGATCAAGAAAAAACGGGATAACAGGACAACGGGACAACAGGAATAACGGGATAACGAAAAAACGGGATAACAGGATGACAGGGTAAGGGAATAACGGGAAAACGGAATAACTGGATAAATAAAAAAAGGGGATAACAGGGAAACGGGATAACGGGAATAACGGGATAACGAAAAAACGGGATAATGGGATGACAGGATAAGGGGATAACGGGAAAACGGGATAAGGGGATAAAGAAAAAACGGGATAACATAAAAACGGGATAGTCTAGATGGAACAACATAAAGGAAAACATAGAAAAACAGAAATTCTAGGCGGACGAGAGTTTTCGGGAAAAACATTTTAGGGAACATAGAAATTTGGACAGGACAACGTCTGTCGGGTCAGCTAGTTATTATATAATTGCATAAACCGAAAGACGATCAGTATTTATGTTTTTGGTAGGGAACAGCGATAAATGTTCAAAAATTTTAGGAAAATTGCTTTTTCCACCCATTAATCTCTGAAAACAAAAATGGTGCACTTGACCCCCTTGTTTCTGTTCTCTGTGGTTTCTCATAGTTTTTATAATTTAGGAATTAATTTTTTGCATAGGAAATAACGCATCACATCGGACCATAATGCTGCAAACTAATTTCCTGCTGTTCAACGTTACGTGTGAATCGAAATGGCCTGCGTTATCCATTTCTGCATTCGTATTCATCCTGCTGGGGTATTGATTGACGGGCAGACAACAAATTGAATTATTTGCTTTGTTTTCTATACCAGTCTCCCGGAATCGCTCCAACGGTTTTAAATTCCAGTATTATGTACACTGCTGTTGCATCACACCGGTCTTGTTTTATGTGTAGGAGTTCCAGGAGGACAGCGGAGAGAATAGTTTTTTGGAACAGTTCCTTAACACCTGAATTTATTCGTTTTCACGCAAGCTCTGGGTGGTATCAATGTACAGGGTGTTTCCAAATGACACTTACAACGTCTGCCTGTAGTCACCTCTCGAAAAATTGGACAAAATGATATAAGGGATGAGAGGTCCAACCTGATTACTTTTCGAAATAAAAAAAAGTAAAAAAAAAATGTTTTTATTTGATAACTTCAAAACGGATTGATATATTAATTTGAAATTCCGCAGGTCGTTTTCAAATGTAAAGAAATATATTTGAGGAAAAAATCATATTTCATATCTAGATCCAGTGGTGTGCAGTTAGGAGAGTATGTCCCCTTTTTCCCACCATTTTCTACGCCTGTCGTATTTGTTTAATTTTAATTAATTTTTTTTTATATTGCTCAACAGTTTTTACGTAAAAAACGAATAACGTTTACATACCGAAAATCTTGTGGTTTTTGAGATATTTGATGTTTTTATGAAGTCTGCAAGATCGCTTTTTATTAATGAAATAACCAACAATATTTTCTTGGGTTTCTTGAATAACTAGGCATAGTTTTCCCAATATCAATTGCAGAAGCATAAAAAAGTCTTGCGGCGAAATCCTCTGAGCAGCAGTGGCGGAGATAACTAATTTTATTAAGATATTTTGAGATTTTAAAAATACTTCATAAATAATGAAAAATGAAAAAAAAATTAAAGACAAGCTTTTATTTATACAAATACCTTAAGAAAGAAAAATAATTTCATTCACTGTTTGATGTAGGTTATTATTATATCCTAAAACGTATTTCGATCAGCACACACCAAGACCACAGACGCTATTGGTTTTTAATCTTTCAGAGCTATTAAAACGCAAATATAACGCATGATTTATGACCTCCCATCGTATAGACACACCCCCAAGCATTCGATTTGATTTGATTGGCCCAGACGAATCGGTGACAGCAGTCACTCAGGTCCACGTTGACTATCGGCTCTTATGATCTTCCCTACGCCGGCGGCGAATGTTTACGAGTAGTACACATTATTTTTCGTTACGTTTCTTCACATATACGCTCGTGTTAGCGAAGTGAGTTTTTATTTGCCCCCTATAGAAACAGCTTCTGCAATTGATATTGGATGGACTATACTTCACTACTAATGATTAGAACATGAAACAGCAAATAATAAAAAAAATGAATAATATCCAGTTTAAACATAATTTCCTGTTAACCAAAGACCAGTGTTTTGTCACTTTTGATAATAGTAGCTACACAGTAAGCTGTGGATGTCAAAGATGAAATGGTAAATGTCATTCTGTGTTTAAAGTCAAAACCAAAATAAATTATTTGCAATTAAATTTGTTTGTGCAACTTTAAGACACTTTCTGGTATGATGGATTATACTTTTGAAGAAATAACTGATATGCACCTAATATACGGGGAAAGCAAGAAGAATGGTAGACGTTCCGAGCGCTTGTATAGAGAAATATATCCTAATCGACTTAGATATCCATGTCACACAACGTTTGCTCAAATTGACAGGAGATTTCGTGAATTTGGACAATTCAGTTTAAAAATAGAATGTACCGGTAGTAAACGAAATGTAAGAACTGTGCAGTTTGAGGAGGATATTCTCAATCGAATTGAAAACAGACCAAAGTTAAACACACGTACCATTGCCAAATCTTTAAATGTAAGTAATAAAACTGTGTGGGAAGTTGTGAATGAACAACTGTTGTATCCTTATAAGTATACCCGAGTTCATGCCCTAAAACCAACAGATTATCCTCGAAGAGTGGCATTTGCCAATTGGTACATGCAAAAATGTTAGAAGATATGCAATTTACCGAATTTGTTTTATTTACTGATGAAGCCAAATTCACACATGAAGGAATTTTCAATTCCATGTCTGGGTTGAAGAAAATCCATATGTTATTCGAGAACGGGGATTTCAGGAAAAATTCTCGGTTAACATGTGGGCAGGCATTCTTGAAGATTGTATAGTGAGTCCATATTTATTACCTAATGAACTCAATGGCGATATTTACTGTAATTTTTTTAGAGAAATCCTGCCTGACTTATTAAACGACGTTGCACCATTGCATATTAGAACAAATATGGGTAATGTATGGTTTCAGCACGATGGGGCATCTGTACATTATTCTCCAGCAGTTAGACAACTTCTAACCCAACAATTCGGAAATAACTGGATAGGGCGAGGTGGACCCAATATGTGGCCTGCGAGGTCACCGGATTTGAATCCAATCGATTATTTTCTGTGGGGTTACATGAAGTCCCTTGTGTACGATACCATAGTAGACACGGAGGAGGAACTGATAGCAAGAATCCTTGCGGCTACAGAAATTATTTCTGGCAATCGCGAGTCTTTCCAAGGTATGCGATTTTCAATGAGAAAACGTTGCATATTATGTATTAATGTTAATGGACGAAATGTCGAACATCTTTTGTAATTTGTTGGCTGTTTAGTATAAAATTAAGTTTGCATCGGATATTATTTAATTTTGTAAATTGTATGTTATTTTCATTGTCATTGATTGTTTTGTTAATAAAAACAATGGTTTGGAAAAAATATATTTTAACAATATTTTCTCAATATTTCAGAAGCGTCTCCATAATTAGGTCCTGATACATTTTCTAATCATTAAAAGTCTAGTAGTTATAATTTATTAAAGAAATCCAAGAAAAATATTGTTGGTTATTTCATTAATAAAAAGCGATCTTGCAGACTTCATAAAAACATTAAATATCTTAAAAACAACAAGATTTTCGGTATGTAAAGGTTATTCGTTTTTTACGTGAAAACTGTTGAGCAATATATAAAAAATTTAAAATAGCTTCAAATACCACGGGCGTAGAAAATGGTCGGAAAAAGGGGACATACTCTTCTAACTGCACACCACTGGATCTAGATATAAAACATGATTTCTTCTGAAATATGTCTTTTAACATTTAAAAACGACCTGTAAAATTTCAAATCAATATATTAATCCGTTTTGAAGTTATCAAATAAAAACTATTTTTTTTTCTTTAACCCCCTGTATTTCGAAAAGTAATCAGGTGGGACCCCTCATTTCTTATATCATTTTGTCCAATTTTACGAGAGGTATCTACAGGCAGACGTTGTGAGTGTCATTTGGAAACACCCTGTATAATAATCAAAAATCGTATTCTCATAGGCCATAACATTCTAAATACATGCTTTAGTACAAAAGAGAACAAAAACTATACTCTTTGAATTTTGGGCAACATTTCTGAACCTTCTATTGCATTGACTATGAAATTCTTTTGAAAACATCGGATTATCATGCGAGAAAGAAAATAATGGATGGGTTTCGAAATATCGAAAACTCCAGTAAGGTAAAATAAGGATTGGTTAAGAGTGGAGTTCTTCAAGGCACCATTTTGGGACCACTTTGGAAAGTGTATATTGTGAAAATGACAATTTGAATTATAAAATGTACTGCTCAGAACTTAATGTGATATATTTCAGATTGATTTCAACTCAATTGCAGCAAAACTCATAACATGTTTTTTTCAACCACACCACAAAATATATCAGAACTTATCAAATTTCTGGGTATTCTTCTAGATCCACAACTCAACTGGCCAGAACACATCATGCTCACATAAAGCTCAGTAGATAGCTTCACAAGATAAAAAATATGAGAACAACAACTGCTAATATTATTTTTTCTACGACTGTCACAAAATACCTTCATTGTATGTTCAATGATGATTTCTAAATGTAGTACATTGTAATACTCCTTTTCGAAAATTTACTGTAACGGGAGAATATGCTAACATTGTGAAAAAATATTGGAATCTGCGACCAAGTAATGTCAACGATGCTTATTTTTTTCTAAATTATCAGAAAGGAAAATTCACTGTCCAATAAATTGGAATAAATAAAATAGGAAATATGGGAAAACAAATTGCTTCATACTTAGAACTTCTGAATTCTGAGTTATACACTGGCCACTGTCTCCGCCGATCTTCAGCTACAATATTGATAGATAGTGGCGAAGATATAACGACATTAAAACGGCATGGTGGCTGGCGCTCTACAACAGTAGCTGAGGGTTACATCGAAGAGTCCCTGACTAGTCGAAATAACATAGCCAATAAAATATTAGGGTCGATCAATAAGTTGTCAGACCTTCCATCGACATCAGTTACAGAAAATGTTAATAATGTCAACTTTTCCCTTAAAAAAACGGATTCTATTTCCCCAAAATTTGTTTTTAATAATTGTACCTATGTAACATTGAATATTGTTGATAACAAATGAGAATATATTTTTTCGCGATTATTGTAGTAGATGCTTAACACCTAGTACGTTATTTTTTTCAATAAATTAATAAAAGTACATTTTTCATGTTTTTGGTTTTTTACTTACACTGTATATGATAACAGTCGTAGAAAAAGTATAGTGTAAAACTCGCACGGAATGACCATTTCCTACTCGTATGATTTGCATACTCGTAGGAAATGTATGTCATTCCGTGCTCGTTGTACAATATACTATTATCTGTCTATTTCCATTTTCCATAGCTTGCACGATAGGTGTCGATTTGACTTTCATGCTTCTAAAAAGAGATATCAAAATTGTATGTGATTTGCAACGAGTAGATTCTTGTATGGACTATTTTGAAAATCTGAACATATTCTCGATCAACTTATACTCAAATTGAGTTAATAAACAGGGTGAATTATTATTGTAACTACTTGTGGCACTTTGAAGGTTCAATCATCACTATAATAATCTCCAAATCAGTCATCAACAACTTGGAGAAGAGTTAAGATTGTGTGGATTTTTTTCCCTTTGAAATTGAAAAAAAAAATAAACTAGCAGTTCTACATCCAAAAATTAGTAGTAAAATATCCTAGATTGATTTGTTGAAAATATAAACAGGATAGTAGTAGGTTTGAGCCGGTTTCAGGGATCCCCCCCCTCCCCATGACCTTGACCCCCCTCCCCATGACCTTGAGAAGGGGGGGTTGGCTATGTGTGTATGTGTTAACCTTGAAGTAACCTTGAGATGGGGAGGTTGAAGGTCGTGTATCATTGATATTGAAGTGCCCTGGTGATAGTGTGGTGTTTGCATGACCTTGGGGATTCATTTCTCGTTGACCTTGTAACGCTAGTCGATGGGAAAGGGATCGCGCATTCATTTCAGTATGCATGAGAGTGTGGTGCATAACCTTCGAACTAACATCAGCGTTACTTTTCATATTCTTCAATCACCCTAACCACTGAGATGATTCATCAATGGGGGGGTGTGCACGGCTTTCGAGTCAACATCAACGCCACAGGTTTATTGATTTTTTCAAAGTCTTCAACAACTCTGCGATGATTCAAGGCGATTTGCATGACCTTGGACACTGCGTATGTGTATTATGAAATCGAATTCGATGGGAAAGGGATCGCGCATTCATTTCAGTATGCATGAACTAGCATCAGCGTCACAG